>VMKM01002040.1:0-93348 GCA_008360985.2 Macquaria ambigua
TTACTAATTCAACTTCTTCCCGTAGTTGTGTGCTTTCTCTCCCCTTTCTCTCTCCTTCTGTTGCTTTCTGCGGGTGTTTCTGCCTCCGGAGCTGTAGAGTCTGGATCTATGGTTGCAGGCCACCTGCTGCCCCCGTGCTCCTGCTCTACACCCACTGCTGCTATTACTGTTATTGCGCTTACTATTAGTATTACTATTATAATATTGCTCTTAGTATTATTTCAATACCATTACCACAACTATTACTTTACATCCCTATGTAGAACTGTATTGTGCTGCTGTATGTTCTCTTTCCTCCTGCTCTCTCTCTCCCGCCACCCCCCCCTCCCCCTTCAACCCAACCGGTCAAGGCAGATGACCGCCCACCCAGAGCCTGGTTCTGCTCGAGGTTTCTATCTGTTAAAAGGGAGTTTTTCCTTGCCACTGTCGCCTAGTGCTTGCTCATGGTGGGAACTGTTGGGTCTCTGTAAATATAAAGAGTCGGTCTAGACCTGCTCTACTCGAAAAAGTGCCCTGAGATAACTTTGTTATGATATGGCGCTATATAAATAAAAATGAATTGAACTGAACTTGTGCTGCTTTTGGATGTTCTAATGACTAAGTGAGTAACTTATGTGCCTGAATTGTAACTATAAAAGTAACTCACCTTACTGTTACACTGCAACTCTGCACCCCTGCTGATACACTCTATATCATTTTGTAAATATTGCGTGACTTAAAATATAAATGAGCAAAATATTCATATTTCACGATAAATGTAATTAACACAGAATAGTGAAGCCTGCCAGAAATGTACTTAATCTTTTAACGTCAGTGTTTGTTGTAATTGCGTCTTTTTTATTAATTAAGTCTTTATATAAACAAAATTAGGTTATTTTAGCAATTTTACAGTGCAGTAAGAAAAAAAAACATCTTAAATATTATAATATTACTGTTACTATCTACAAAAGAATAAGTATTTGGGTATGAAAACAGATGTATCATAAATACCTGTCTGGCATTGTAGCCAACGGTTGAAACTTCAGCGAGTTATGATTTGAAATGTGAATAGACCTCCTGCCTTGATAGGCTTACATGCATTATGAGGCACGGCTTCCCTGTACCAATATGGCAGCCACGTTGACACATCAGCAGGTTAGCATTGTCATTGTGAGCATGTTAGCATGATGTTGTTAGTATTTAGCTCAAAGCTGTGCCTAAGTACAGTCTCACAGAGCTTCTAGCGTGGCTGTAGACTATTCATGTTTTAATGTGCAAGCGCAAAAAGTTGTGTTCAACAGTGTATTCCTCATATTTTACTTTGTACTGGACACTGAAAACATACTGTGATATCATGTTTTTCCATTTATCAACCAATGGAAAATGAAAGACATCAGTCTACAGAGTGGATGCAGAATGCAAGCTACAATACTCTTTAAACAGTGCTTACAGTGTAACAGGCTGGATTTTCCTCTTTAAATTACAGTTGTGTCAACACGTCACATTTCAGACCTTATTCCTATTTGCTTTGGAGGGATTACACAAGTCTTTGCGCCAAGATTTTCTTTGTAGGATGCAGTGAAAACACCAGCATGCATTATTCTACTCTGGAGCAAGCCGGCCGAGGAGAATAAAGAGATGGAGAGACCGAGAAAATACAGAGAGGGAGAATAGACAGAGAGAGTGACAATAGAATGAGGGAGATGAGGCGATTCTCTGAAGACTGGGCTTTGTAGTCTGTGTGGGAGTAATTTCATCCACAGCTCTCCTCTGCAATTGTCCATCGTGATTAAAACTAGAAAAGGATGGTTATTGGTTCTCAGTCTTTGATTCTTGATTCTGTCACATGTGAAATCTCAGACACTGCTGACCACACAGATGATCCTTTTGGACATAATCTCACCATTATGCTGGCAGTCTTAATTAGATATTGGCCCACTGTCATGGCCAAAACAAGACCACATATGCTCTATTGTCATTTCTGCTTCATTTCTGTTAAGGTGCATGGTGCACAGCAGGAAAAAGGACCCAAACGCAAATAGTGCAGGCAGACAGGAGCAGTCCAAGGATTTATTAAACACAAAAATAAAAAAACAAAATAAACTTACAGCTGATACTGGCAGGTGGCTACAGGTAACCAGAATGAGCCGACAGACAACAAAGGAAGGGGACCGATATATATGGAGAAGTGGCTGATGACTGAATCAGGGGCAGGTGCGTTCTGGGGAGCAGGTGTGGATAATCAATGACACATGAGGGCAGGAGCTAAAGAGACAAGACAAGTTGACTTACAAAATAATCTAAGGTCAAATGGCCTGGGGGCTGGACAGGGACGGTGTGGGAGACCTCAGGCGGATGGCCTGGGGCCTGGGGGCTGGGCAGAGGCCGAGCAGGAACCTTCAGGTGGACGGCCTGGGGGCTGGGCAGAGGCTGAGCAGGAACCTTCAGGCGGACGGCCTGGAGGCAGGGCAGACGTGCAGAGCCGCTCTGGAGGACAGGCAGGAGGCCGGCAACGTAGACGGAGCCGCTCTGGAGGCCAGCGACGAGGCTGCAGGTCAGGAACTGGGGACAGCTGCTGCAGCTCAGCAGGAGCAGGCACTGGAAGCAGCGGCTGCAGCTGGACAGGCACTGAGGGCTGTTGCACCGTAATGCATGCATGTATGAGTTATTAAAACAGTTCCAGGGCCCCTGGAAAAGTTGCTGTGGTGGAAAGCTTTGGTTTTTATTTGTCTGAGTTTGGAGATTTCTGCCTCTACCACAATATAATGGAGGTGAATGACATTTTATTTCACAGCATTGACACCTCCATTGTATTGTGGTGGAGGCAGATATTTCAGAAACGGAAACCTCAAAACCTGGGCAAATAAATCCAAAAGTATCAACATGGCTGGATACCACCAGAGGAAACTGACAAAATACTGTTTTAGTAATTTGGGTGAACTGACCCTTTAACCCTGACTGACCCTTTTTTAAACCCAAACTTTTTCATTCTGGGTTTAATTTTCTTTCAGTACGCCACTCTTTGTGTTTTCGGTCATACTTGTTGCAGCTTGCCTGCAATGCTGAAACATCACCTAACAGGCGTGTGTTTTAATACTGGCGATATGGAATGGAATAGTAATAGAATATCACTGTGTGACATCAGATTGCATGACCGTGTGTGTGTGTGTGTGTGTGTGTGGAGAGATATTGCTGCAGATGGATAATAAAGCAATCTGTTTCTGGATCTTGTCATTTAAAGCGCTCCTCATCCCCAGCCCCCCCTCCACAGCTCATCTCCCATCTCATCTCCACCAAAATTAGATTGGAGAAATGGGGTACGGCTGCCTTGCCCACGTGTGTGTGTGTGTGCGTGTGGATATGCAGTTTGTGTGTTGGAAGGCGTATTCTTTCGTTCTCTCCTCCTCCATCTCTCACACAAACAAGGTTAAAACCTTCTCCTCATTATCATACATTAACATTATAACTCCCATGTTCTGCTTTATTTGGCTTTCATTCGACCGATCCTGATGTGTGACCATATATCCAGCTGTCTAAAATGACTTATTGATTTTGGATCTCCCATTTCTCCTTCCATTCCCTCCTCAATCTGTTCACCTGTTACTCTGGGGTGTCTACTCCAGATAGAGGGACGAGTCATTTCACCGTGTTGTGGGACACAGAGTGTGCTCAGAATTAAGAGAGGAATGTTGGAGTAGAAAAGCATTCCTCTTCATGGTGAGGTTGATGTTAATGGATGCTTTGTATAACAGTAAAGTCAAAGTGAAGATGAATGCTGTCAGTGAAAAAGGAGATAATGATCCATTTGCTGGTACCAAAAAATAAAATGTCTGTGTGGGATACCCATAATCTCTTATCTCTGACATAATGACTTTTATTTTTTGATTGCAGACTTGATAGACAGGTCTTTTTGTCATGATCCCTAGGACTCTGTGTTTTTTGTCTTGTTGTTTCCTGTTTTATTTTGAAGTCACGGTTCTTGTTTTCTTGTGCCTTTATTTCCTGTCTTTGTTCTTTTCCCTCCAGTTTTGATTGTTGTCACCTGTGTCTTGTTACCCACCTGTGTCTGCTTCCCTCGTTGTCTCCTCCCCTATATATACCGGTCCTCTCCCTTTGTCCGCTGTCAGTTCATTGTGTTGATGTTGTTGGTTGTCTCTCCGTGTCATGTATCTCGTGGTTCCCTGCGTATCAGTTCCTGAGTTTTTGTACGTTTTTGATTCAATAAATCATTAATCTGCACCAGTCTGCCTGTCCGTCTGCGTTTGGGTCCTTTCCCCTGCTGCCTAGATGGCTCATCGTGACAGAATGAACCGACCACATTTGGACCCAGCAGACAGTCTCCTTCCCAGTCTGCCTTTTTCCTGGGAGGACTTTGGTGTTTCGAAGGAGGTATTTTTTTGAGGACCCAGGCCTCCTGAGGGCCCTTGTAATCCTCTGGAAGCGGGACCGTCAAGTTGCTAACAGGGTGGCTTTTAGCAGGTGGAGGCTGTGTCTCGGCACTTCTCCTTGTCCTGTTCTTTCAGAGCCAGTCACTCCAGCCTCCTCTGCGCCCAAGCCACAGCCTGCTAGCAACCGGCCTGCTAGCCTCCAGTCTCCACTTTTTGAGGGCACTCGGCTGGCGATATTCCCGGGAACCCGCGAGGTCGCGGAAGAGGTGGTCCTTGGGGCTCCCAACGCCGTCTGCAGTCTCCGCTGCCTAGCGCCCCAGAATTCCCGGTTGGTGGTCCGGCCGACTCCTGTTCCCGTTCTCCAGTCGGCGGCGGCCCGGCCAGCTTCTGATCCCGTTCCCCCGAACCGGCGGCGGCCCGGCCAGCTTCTGATCCTGTTCCCCCGAACCGGCGGCGGCCCGGCCAGCTTCTGATCCTGTTCCCCCGAACCGGCGGCGGCCCGGCCAGCTTCTGATCCTGTTCCCCTCCAGAGCGGCTCTACCCACGTAGCCAGTTTCCCCAGCAGTTCCCCGTGTCTGGTTGCCCTCCAGGCCATCCGCCTGAGAGGTCCTGTCCAGCCCCAGGTCTGGTTTTTCTGGGTTCATTGTGTTGATGTTGTTGGTTGTCTCTGTCATGTATCTCGTGTTTCCCTGCGTATCAGTTCCTGAGTTTTTGTACGTTTTTGATTCAATAAATCATTAATCTGCACCAGTCTGCCTGTCCGTCTGCGTTTGGGTCCTTTCCCCTGCTGCCTAGATGGCTCATCGTGACACTTTTATCAATTTAAAAAGGTCAAAGGAAGTTTAATGTTTTGGGAAATATGCATATTATTTGAGTGATATGAAAACAGAATCTATACACTCTCTCATGTCTGTGGGTTAAGTATGGAGCTGAAGTCAGGAGGCATTTAGCCTAGCTTAGCATAAAGACAGAGGAAGCAGAGAGAAACATCTTTCCTTGCTAGCTAGCCATATATCTGACCAATTCAGTACTGCACTCATTGTCAGACTCGCAATGGACAGTTAGAATAAAAGAATCAACATCAATGCAGCAGAACCAGATATATTGTCTTTTTATTCCCACGCATTCTTTCTTCTCAAAACATGACTCCTACATTACCCACAATCCAGCTCAACAGCTGACAATTTAATCAGAGATTTGGGTGTGTTATGCCAGTAGCAGCTAATGTAGCCTGCAGCAGAGATGAGCAGCGGGCTGCAGAGCTCTGGTAAGATCACTTCTAACTCCACGCCAACAGATTGTTTTCAGTTTCAAGTGACCACTCGAGGACATTTATCAGACTTTATACAACTTTTATTACATATGCAGTAGTGCTCCCCAAGACCTGTAAACAGACTTTGATGTGTAAAACTGAGTTCCCCTTTAACATTGTGTAGCTTGTTTAAAGGTGGGGTAGGCAAAATCCTTGCAACCTATGCAAAACCTTCCGCCTCTCTCTCTGCTGCCTCGTGTCACTCTGCTAAGCCCCTCCCACCAAACCCACAACTTCGACCGGCAGCAGGAGTCACTCACCCTGCAAAATCTCATGCCTCGTAGGGCTCGCTCTCCACGGCATGAGCCTCAACGAGGCCCCGGTCTCTCTTGCTGCGACTTGTCTTCTCAAACACGCCCCTCCAGCGTTTTTGTGGCCGCAGAGCGCCCCAGGCTTCAGAGGCAGCTGCAATGCCGTCCAGCAGCAGGAAGAGTATGGAATATTATATCATTCTAAAAGGTGTACTTGAAAACAGGGGTTTGTATCTGTAACCGTAGTTTTGCAAACTTGTACAGTGACGTTTGTATCTGTAAGCTTAGTTTTGCAAACTTGTACAGTGACGTTTGTATCTGTAAGCTTAGTTTTGCAAACTTGTACAGTGACGTTTGTATCTGTAAGCTTAGTTTTGCAGACGTGTACATTTTGTTTTCTGTCTACAAACTCTGTTTTGCGAGTCGGCGCATTCAGACACAGGCTTGCAAAGTCATTTTCACAACCACGGCGGCAAAAGTACTTACGCGCGTGTGCTCGCACAAGCTTACGGATTTTTGACACATTTACTACCTGGTATGTTTGGTAAACGAAAGCACTGATCGAGCGAGCGCTCAGTCAATTTATCCATGACTGAAACATGGACTCCGGCAGGCCTCCACAACCGCCAGTAAGTCAACAAAATACATAAACTTGTGTCAGATGTAACATTAACTTTTTTGGAAAGGTAAAAAAACCCGAAATGTTTTTTAATAATGGGCCTAGTCAGCTAGCTAATGTTAGCCAGCCAGCTAACTAGCTTTAGCATAAAGTAAACTTTAACCAGTCCCTGTATGTAGTGTCCTTGGTTGGAATGGTGGTAACACTAGTGTTTCTACTCACTATATACTGTATATAATATACTCTTACAATTTTCTTACTGTTGTGTTGAAAAAGAAATGTTATTGTTACCAGACTAGGACGGCCCATTATTAAAAATATTATTATATTTCTAAACATTGTTTTTTGTACCTTTATGTATTTTGTTGACTTACTGGTGGTCACAGAGGCCTGGTGGAGTCCATCTTTCAGGGTTGGATCTCTTTTTTAAATATTTTTTATTGAACATACAGACAACCAGCTTGTGGACATGAAATGAACATCTTTGTACAAATTAAGATTCTAATGTGTGAAAAAGAATACAATACATTAAATAATCAAATGGAATATGAAAAGGTAAATGAAAAATATTAAAACATAAGAAAAACTTCAATAAAAGTCAACATAGCTTAAATCAGGGGCTACAGAGAATAAATCTTAAAATATAACTGTTCAGGGGTTGGATCTCTTTACATGGCTCTTTGTTGACTGAGCATGATGGTTGACTGACAGTGTTGACTAGCCAATTGCGTTGTGCTTAGCAATTTGAAAGACACTGATTGGTCAGAAGCTGGAGATCCCGCCCTCTCTCCCTTGCACATAGTCTGATTCTTTTGCGAAACCCTGTTTACAAAACATACCACGTAGTAAATGTGTCAAAAATCCGTAAGCTTGTGCGAGCACACGCGCGTAAGTACTTTTGCCACCGCAACTGTGAAAATGACTTTGCAAGCCTGTGTCTGAATGCGCAGACTTCCAAAACGGAGTTTGCAGACAGAAAACAAAATGTACAAGTCTACAAAACTATGGTTACGGATACAAACTTCAATGCACAAGTTTGCAGAATTAAGCTTACAGATACAAACATGAATGTACAAGTTTGCAAAACTACGGTTACAGATACAAACCCACCTTTTAGAATTATATAATATTCCATAGAAGAGAGGCTAGTACACCACACACACGCCACTGTCCCCCATCAAAAGTTATTCCCCACTATTTGTCAACAAGCCTCTTTGCCACATCGATACGAGCGCCATGGCATCGAACATAATGAGCCCGGAGCTCCATGTGGAGCCGGGACATGTTGCTTTGTACTATACGCCGCTGTAGGAAAAGGAGCTGTTGGAAATGTATCACACGTTGCAGGATTTTCAGCAGGGTTTTCTGCCACTGAATCAGGCTTTCACCATCTGAAGGGACGTGTACGCTTGTACGCATGTACGGGTTTAACAAGCAAGAAACATTGTGCAAATCAGACGGTTTAAGAGTTGTTGGTAGGCATGTTTATTCACTTTAGACAAAGCCAGCTGTTTCCCCCTGCCTCCACTCAATACACTAAGCTAAGCAAGACTTTTGCTGTGTCCCAAAACGTGTACTTGCGTACTCAAACTATTTTGAGTGCATAAGTGCGTTCACACTGGTAAGTATGGCAAAATGCAGGGTACGATAAGTACCCGGATGATGTACACAAAATGGCCAGAAAGTTGAGTGTGGAATGCTGCACACTTCTCACCCTCAACGTTGCGATTGTTAGCTAAAAGTAAAAGCACGTTCATTTTTTATTCATTTTTTAATATAATTGAATTGAAGTCAAGTGAACAAACAAGCTGGCAGATATTTGGGCGTGCGGCAATCGCGGTAAATGTTGGCGATAATGCTCCACCCGGTTGCAATCCGCCATTAAAAAGAAGAAGAAGAAGATGCGGTCAAAGGTTGCGATCGTCATTTCCGGTAAGCGCACAACAGCAGTATTCGATTTGAGACAACACTACCCTGTCAAAATTAACACACTAAGTCAGTACATAGTGTACACAGTATACTGCATGTAAGTGTACTGACGGAAGTACGCGATTTGAGACACAGCATATGTTTTGTTGTACGCAAGTATAATGACAATAAAGTTTAATTGTGATTGATATCAATCTTTTCTCTCCGTATAAGAAAGCAAATGTGAATATTTCTCAAAATGTAGAGCTATTGCTTTAAAACCCTTTCTGTACAAACTACATCTTTCCAACAAGTAAACAAAACTTTTATCATAATTTATTCATTTACAGTTTTGGATACAGAGCTGCATATAAAGCAGTATTATATACACATGCATTCAAAGTCCTCAACCGGTCCTGATATTTTGTCCTGATTCCAATTCTTCACTGAAGTTACGTTTTGCTTAAAATAAATGAAGTATTCAAAGTCAAGATGACATTTGCTGTTGCAGTTCCAACTACATTGTTTTATTCACATTTCTATACAATTAATCCTGACATCTTCGGAAACTTCAGAGGGTCTGAACAATCCTTAGTCACATAGGATCGTATTCTAATTCATGAATTGTGGCACAAGTTGTCAGTGCTTTAACTCCATGTGCAAGACCATTAAAGTTTATAACCCAAATAAAGAACTATTATCAACTGACTAAAATGGAAACCTATAAAGGACAATGTGTTTCCATACCTTGGCTGGCGTCAAAAATGTTGATGTTCTTGGTGAACTTGGAGCTCTGGTGTCCTCCTCCCTGCCGCAGTCCTCCAAGCAGACACAACCTCCCAGTCGTGTCCCATATCACACCCCCATACGAACGTTTACAAGGCATCATGGGTAGCGTAGTCCAAGAACGCGTCTCTGCATCATACAACTCGAAGGCTTTCACTGGTCGCTTACATTGACGACCACCTAAAATATTGTATAAAAAGAATATTAATAAGTGTAATTGTACAGATGCCTATAGAGTGCATACTGAAACACACATGTTTGTACCTGCCACGTAGAGCTTGTTGGCCAGCAGATGTGTGTTGGCATCATAGCGTGGGGTTGGCATGGGAGGAAGTAGTGCCCACACGTCCTTTCGAAGGTCATACTGCTGCAGGATGCTGCGAGGGAGCAGGTCAGCACCCATTCCCCCCACAGCCAGAGCCCGGCTGTCTACACACACACATGCAGAGCCAGAGTTTCCATCTGAGTGCTTTTATGTTTTCATATTGTATCAGATGAGCAATGTGAGGCCACAATTTCCATCAAATGATATTATGGATTTCGGTTTAGTCTGTGAAACATCTGTACCTTTCCAAACATGTTGCTAAAATTAGTCAATACAATAATCAGCTTGTGAAAGACCAGTCCCAGCTGATGGAAACACTTTTTTGGCACTTTATTTCATGAAGGGCTAAAACTCTGCAAAGCTAGAGAGCTTGATGAGACGTTTGTGACGAGGCAGGAGACTGTGACAGACATAGGAAGAACAGGGAGAACAGCAGCAGAATAAAAACACAAGAGTCCAAGTCTGGCACACCTCTAGCATGAGAATGGAAGTGGGTGAGAGCGTCGACACGAGGGAAGATATAGCCTTCCCTGCAGGGAAACAATCTGCATATTTATCATGTTTTCCTTTATTCATTTTAAAAGTTTTTCTTTACTTCAAATTCTAACCCCAATGCATCTATGTTAATGACAAAAAGAAAAAGCTTCCAAATACTTTATATTCATTTTGGTGAAGAGAAAAGCTCATTACCTGAAGTTCACTATCTAATAGGTGGAAAATAATGATTCTACAAATGTCAATAAAAATGGCATAATTTAGTCGGTGAGAGATGATCCATTTAAAAATACCATATTTGTTTTAATTTGGCCCTATCGATCATTTTGTTAGACTATTTGTCTCCTTTTCAGCTGCTGGGAATGACATTGCAATCAAAGGCTGAGGATTGAAGATTGGTCAGGGAGATGGAGAGGGCAGCACGGTGAAGCCTATACTCGGCCAATAAGTCTGTGTGTATACAGCACCTATCTGTGTTCCAGCAGACACTGACAGATGCACCGCTGCAGGGAATGCAAACTCATCCAAGGCTGAAGAGATGTTTCTTTATATAGAGTGCTGGACTGATGCCAAAATGTGTCACAGCCCAAAAATTGACATCCATTGACGTCAAATGGGAAAACTTACCTAAGACTTCTTGGTTCAAATGAAAGTGTAATGAAGTGTTGTTCATACAGTGCATTAAGATCACTGTGCAGTGCAGTTACAAGGTTCTAGTACAAAACCTAAAGCTGTTGTTTGTTGTGTAACTTGAACGCACCATAAAACACACTGTGAACACAACTGACTGATTGTCACTGTTTGAATGTAATCAGAATATTAAAACTGTGTCCCACTTCCACACTAAATGCTCATTCTAACTGGGTTTTGAGGATGTAACACCTTCATGTTGTAAAAATCACAAAATAATGTCAAAATAAAGATGGCTGTATGTGTGTAATATGTGTCTGCATGTATGCAGACTAACACTGCTGGATGTGTGTGTGTGCATACTATTGTTGTGCAATGTAATGTTTCAAGAACTTCTTGAAAAAAATGCCTAAAACTTTGATTTGTTGTTGTGAAGTTTTAAAATTTCTGCAAACTGCACATTCTTTTCATTTGCAGTTTGACATCATTTGGTGCACGCCTTGCATTATTTCCTGTTACAAAATGCTACAGTACATTCATTCTTTACAGTATGAAGATACTTTATGTATACTCCACACCACGGCCTCTAGTGTCACTGTGGTAAACTGGTGCTAACGGCAGCTGTTTCTGTTCAGCTTTCACTCCTGCAGTACCTGTGAAGGACAACTGGCAGACAGATCTGTCCCAGAGAGACTCTGGACCAGACACACAGGCTGACAGTAATATTATACTGATATCATAGCAGAAAAACATCATAAACCCAGTGTTGAGTAGCTACAACAGAATGTATGCTATATGCTAAGATACATTCAAACAAAGGTAAAGTTGGATAAAGTCACCAAATACAAAAAATATATTATATTGTATCATAACTTACTTTATGATACTATTTATGATATTTACTTCTTTTAGACCAATTTCTAAACTACCATTTTTATCAAAATTTTATTTACTTTTATGAATGGTAACAACATCTTTGAGGTATTCCAATCAGGCTTCCATGCTCGATACAGTACTGAAACAGCTCTTGTCAAGGTTGTAAATGATCTACTCCTTGCTGATGCCTCTGGTAATTGTTCTATTTTAATTCTACTTGATCTGAGCTCTGCTTTTGACACGGTTGATCATGCTATTTTAATTAACCATCTTGAAAAATGGGTTGGCATCAGGGGCTCTGCTCTTGAGTGGTTTCGACCCTATCTCACTGGCAGAAGTTTTTCTGTTGCCATAGGTAATGCCTCCTCCTCCGTGGCCCCTCTAGTCTTGTGGTGTTCCTCAGGGGTCAATTTTGGGTCCCTTGTTGTTTTCGATTTATATGCTTCCCTTAGGGGATATTATTCACAAACATGATGTCCAGTTCCAGTGCTATGCGGACGACAGCTGTATGTCCCACTTAAGCCTGGTGAGGCAGGTAATTTGGACCGTGTAATGTCGTGCCTCGCTGACTTAAAGTGCTGGATGTCACAGAACTTCCTCCAGCTGAATGAGGCTAAATCTGAGATTATGTTATTTGGCCCCCCACGTACTAGCTCCTTGCAGGAAAAGCTTGGTAGCCTATCTACCAATGTTAAATCTGCGTCCCGTAATCTGGGGGTGATTTTTGACCTTAATCTCTCCTTTGATGCCCAAAAAAGTAGTGTGGTTAAGTTGTGTTTCTTTCAGCTGAGGAACCTTGCTAAAATTAGGTCCTTTATTTCCTTTACTGACCTTGAAAAGGTCATCCATGCTTTTATTTACTCACGCTTAGGTTATTACAACGCTCTATACTCAGGGATAAGTCAGAAAGCTATTTCCCGCCTCCAGCTACTACAAAATGCTGCTGCGAGGCTTTTAACTAACTCTAGGAGGCGTGACCACATCACTCCCATATTAGCCTCGCTTCATTGGCTGCCTATAGCTTTTAGAATTGATTTTAAGATTATACTGATAACTTTCAAAGCTCTGCATGGTCTGGCACCGGGTTACATCTCAGACCTATTAGTCCCCTATGAGCCTGATCGGAGCCTAAAATCCTCAGGTAGGCGCCTTCTGGCTGTTCCTAAAACACGCCTAATCACCAAGAGGGACCGGGCTTTTTCTATACGGGCCCCTCAGTTGTGGAATTCCCTGCCTGAGAATCTCAGACAAGCCAACACTTTACCAATTTTGAAGTCTCTTCTTAAAACGTATCTCTATGTAAAAGCCTTTTCACTATAGTTATATTATTACTTCGCTCTCTTGCATTATTTTATGGAGTTGCTGATATTTATTTTACTCTCATACAAATAAAGTTTATTATTATTATTATTATTTATATTTTGAAAGTATCGCCGTATGTTGAATATACATACAAGAATGCAAAGTATTTCAAGCTCAATGCAAAGTCACTAAACCTAACAGATATGTGTTAAGATATATTCTGGTCATATTAGCGTGAGCTAATGCTCTGGATCTGTTATGCTTCAGTACTTGTTGATAGTGTTTCCCTCCCACAGACTGCTTTCATGAATAATGTAATACATGTGCTGCTGCATTCATGACATACACCGATCAGCATAACATCATCATAACATTATGACCACCTGCCTAATATTGTGTAGGTCCCCCTTTTGCCGCCAAAACAGCCCTGACCCGTCGAGGCATGGACTCCACTAGACCTCTGAAGGTGTGCTGTGGTATCTGGCACCAAGACGTTAGCAGCAGATCCTTTAAGTCCTGTAAGTTGCAAGGTGGGACCTCCATGGATGGGACTTGTTTGTCCAGCACATCCCACAGATGCTCGATTGGATTGAGATCTGGGGAATTTGGAGGCCAAGTCAACACCTTGAACTCGTTGTCGTGTGCCTCAAACCATTCTTGAACCATTTTTGCAGTGTGGCAGGGTGCATTATCCTGCTGAAAGAGGCCACTGCCATTAGGGAATACCGTTTCCATGAAGGGGTGTACTTGGTCTGCAACAATGTTTAGGTAGGTGGTACGTGTCAAAGTAACATCCACATGAATGGCAGGACCCAAGGTTTCCCAGCAGAACATTGCCCAAAGCATCACACTGCCTCCGCCGGCAGACCGGGAACACCCCACAAGTGCTGCAGTTTTGGAGATGCTCTGACCCAGTCGTCTA
Source organism: Macquaria ambigua (assembly GCA_008360985.2). NCBI lineage: Eukaryota > Metazoa > Chordata > Actinopteri > Centrarchiformes > Percichthyidae > Macquaria > Macquaria ambigua. The sequence goes on from VMKM01002040.1 coordinate 13,794, forward strand.
GCCATCACAATTTGGCCCTTGTCAAAGTCGCTCATATCCTTACGCTTGCCCATTTTTCCTGCTTCCAACACATCAACTTCAAGGACAAAATGTTCACTTGCTGCCTAATATATCCCACCCACTGACAGGTGCCATTGTAATGAGGTAATCAATGTTCTTCACTTCAACTGTCAGTGGTCATAATGTTATGGCTGATCGGTATATTTGGCATAATCAATAACAGATTTCATGTTTAGACTTAATATTTTTAAGCACATGGAATTGGAATTGGTTAAATAAGTAACTTAATGAAATGAGATATTATGACTGGGTAGTGGACACGTTTCCCTATTTTCAGATGACTCAAGTGTTTCTCCTCTGATTTTTGTCTGGAGCTCTTTTTCTCAAAACGGATTGTTTTCTAACTGTAGTTTTACAGTTTTTAAGAGAAGTTCTGAGATTCAGCCCACACAGCTAATTATTTTAATTAGCCATACCTTTTCATTATTGCCAGCTTTGCACACACCACCGTACTGGAGTGTTAGGACACAACTTCTAAACCCTGAGGTTGGGCTGCTTTTTTGCAGTACTCATACTTTTTTCAAAGTGCTACTCCTTATTATGATGTGGTCTATACCTTTCACAGTGATGGCTACACCCATCAAGGCCTCCCGCAGTGCGCTCCTCCTCCTCCACCTCCCTTCCTCTGTGTTGTACATCTCCACCGCCTTCAGGGGGCTCTGGTCCTCTCCCACTCCTCCCACCACCAGGATTTGTTTTCCCAGCACAGCCACAGCTGCCCCAGCACGAGGGGTGGGCATGGGGGGCAAGCTTATCCACCGGTCCCCCTGCAAACAGGGACAAGCAGCTGCATTCAGGCAAAGCACAAAGGCACAAACGATGAAGGACAGGTCAGTTGTCAAAATATCTGCTTATGTTTCAACAAAGTTACATCTTGGTTAAACAACAAAGTGTCCAGGTCATATTCCCTATCTCACATGAGACACACTCAATACTCTGATGGCACACAGGACAGAACAGATGTTTCAGGCTAAACACTGAACACTAACAAAACCTTTTTAGAGGTTGAATTTTTCCAAACTTTTACTTTTTCTTTTCTTATTTGGTTGCACCTCCTGAGTGCCAGAATTTGCTTTATATATAGAACTAGTTTATGTCCAATTTAAATCAACTGATTTGTGACTGTGTCTTCAGGGCGATTTAAATAAATCATGATGCATTTGCACAGTGTACATTAAAATGTATGTAATACAGATAGTACTTTGCTGCTGATTTGCTAAGAAAAGTAAAAGCTTCAGTGCATTAGAGGAAATTTGCCATTTCATGTTTGAGCGTATGTGTGAACGTGTGTCAGTTCAGATTTTTTCATTATAGTTTTTATCACTACGAAAAAAAATATAAATTGTTGCTAAACAATGTTTTTTTTACAATGTTTTAGCAAATTATTGCTAGTAACAGTACTTTGTCAGTCATGTGATCAGATAGTGTCAACATTGCGTTTGTTTGGTACCTCGGGGGAGTAAAGCTCCAGGGCTGGGCAGGGCCTCCCTGCAGCGTCGCAGCCCCCTAGCATGTACATCTGCCCCCCCACCTCAGACAGAGTGTGGTAGACGCGGCCGCTGGGCAGGCGGGCCAGGCTCTGCCAGTGAAACTCGTGTGCTGAAGGTGCCGCCATGGCCTCAGCACCGAGGCAGGGAGGGAGGAGGGATGGAGGAGGGCCAGAGTCAGGGAAGTTTTGGGGGTGGATTGATCAGGGGGAGCTGAGAAAATGGAGGTGTGGGAGAGCTGGGAAACTGGAGGCAGGGCCCCAGGGAGAGGGGGAGGTTCTTTATTAGAGAGGTGAAGCGGAGGTGAGCGGTGGGAGTGTCGGATCAGTTAAAGGCCAGGCTGGACTCTCCTCTCCTGGGGATGGTCCGCCCCCTCACGCACGGCCCTGGAGAGGATATGAGGTGGAAATGGATTGATCAGTACAATATACAGCAGAGCAAAGCATGAGACAGGGAGCAACTTCAGCGAAGAGTTGTGTGTGCATTTTCTTTTGAGTTACAAGAGTGGACATTAACACTCAGTAACATCTACAGTAAAGCAAAGATTAGGATGTTTGAGTGCGTTAGTCACAGCAAACATCTCCTCAGCAGAGGTGCAAAGCAACAAGTACATTTACTCAAGTACAGTTTCAAGGTACTTGCACTTGAGTATTTCTATTTTATGCTTCTTTAAACTTCTACGTAACTACATTACCAAGGGAAATATTGTCCTGTTTACTGCACTACAATTATCTGACAGTAGCGCTGCAGCAATTAATCAATTAGTCAATCAAAAGAAAATTAATTGGCAACTATTTTGATCATCAATTAATTGATGAAGTCATTTCTTAAGTAAAACTGCCAAATATCATGTGGTTCCAGGTTTCCTCCGTCCCTCTGTTTTGTATCATAGTAAATGGATTATCTTTAGGTTGTGGACTATTTTTTGGAATTTGAAGATGTCACCTTGGACTCTGGGAAAAAATGTGATGGTCATTCTTCATTATTTTATGTAGCGAACGATTAATCAATCAATCGAGAAAATAACTAGCAGATTATTCGATAATGAAAATAATGTTTAGTTGCAGCCCTGTCTGACAGCTGCAGTTGCTAGTTGCTTTGCTGATTAAGTGTCGTGGCTATCTCAAGGTCAAGGATGATGGTCTTCATTCCATCCCTAGATGGACTTTTATGCAGATACACACAATTCAACAAGATATAAAATACATAAATACATACAAAACACAATGATACAATAAAATGACCATGAACCTCAACACACAAACACCAGATCATTCATAACCACATCACTGTTCCCTCTTTAAAAGCTGTTTCAACTTGAGTTTAAAACGATCCATTTTGAGTTCTGTGGGTAAGGGGTTGCACATATTGATCCCCGAACAGAAAAGCTGTCTGTCCAAAGGAGGACTTACGAAAGGGCACCTCAAGTCACTGACACGCTAAGAGGCACCACCAGGTCACTTAGCACCTCAGGAGCCTGTGGTTATTTAGACATTTATGGATGAGTTTATCATCAGCAAAGTCAATGCAATTATCAAAACTTAAGATATTTTATTTCTTGAGAATATGGCAGTGATCATGACAAATTGATCTTCTCGGCCTCCTGTCGAAAATCTGAATTGCATGATTCTACATCATCTTAAGGGGCTTGATTGTTGTAGAAGCTGCTGGTGACCAAAAAATGTCTACAAATAATGTTGTGGATTAAACAACCCAACAGTATAAAGTAGTTCAAACTTACCCGACTCACTATAGCAGTTAAACACTATTTACATAATAACACTTTAATTACACTTTGTAGATAATACTCCCCTCTACTTTTACATAACGAAAACATGTTAAGACTATTTTTGCCTGTATTTGACAGATGACAGTAAATCTATTGTCAGGCAGGACAGATGTAAAGAGGGAGAAGACATGCAACAAAAGTCCCAAGCCAGAATCGGATTGGGGACATCGGGTACATGGTTGGTCAGATTTGTTTAACCAGACATGTGTCTCATTATAATGAATCGTCCAGCCTTGGAGCTACTACGAGGTCTCATCTTCTAATTTAAATTGCTAATTGCTTAGTGAACATACTGGATTGCCTTATCATATAATGTATAAGTGCCATGCCTTTCATGAACGACTGTTGCAGTGTGGTGACCACTGACTGCAGTTTACCCACCTTTATCTTTAACACTACATCACTTTGCCTGTGTGTAATTGTGCATCAGAACATCCTCCTCTTCCATGCTCTGCGGATGAGCAGCAGCTGTTAGTCTAGTGGAACTGAACTGACACGACGTCTCTCATGTTTAAATTTCCTTCCTTGTGATGTCGGGCGGCGCTGTTGTTTTTTCCTGTGTCATCCCTCAGGAGCTTTCTGTTTCCTGCGTGTAACCCACTTCTCCTGCCTACGTATGGTTTCCAGCGAGGAACGGGGGAGGAAGTCTGTCATCGATGTGGGAGGAAGCATCCAGAATAAACCCACGATGCACTGCAAACCTAATTCTGACTACATCACCTTAAATGCACCCTGTATGTGTCACACAGGGAGGAATAACACTAGTCATTACTGCCAGAGTCAGGTGTGTTTTGAGGAGGTCACAGGGACGAGATTTAAGTGAAAATGTAGCTGTTGTTAAATTACCTAGCTGGGGTTTAACACTGCGTCTCAGCAGTTTATCCTTTAAAGCTTCACATCTCTTTTTAACACATGCCCCCCCTGCCCCCCTCCCTTCCCTTTTTCTCCCCCTCTCTGTCCATCTCCCTCCATTTTACCTCCACACTTTATCTACCTGCCGCATCTTTGATCATCACACAGACGGAGGAATAAAGGACGGAGGGTGAAGATAAAGGGAGGACTGTCCTTCAAAATAAAATCTCGACCCCATTTCAGTGTGCGCGGGTATGTTGCCATAGCAACAGTTAGGCTTTTCCCAAGAGGTGCAGCTTTTGTTTTTTTTATTTCTTGTGCACATGATTGCTTATCGCTTGGTTTGCTGTTAATAACGGCTTATGAAAAAGGATGAAAAACAAATAAAAGCGCTTGCTTTCCTGTAGGCTGACCCCGGCAGGCGTGCACTTGCTAACGAGGCAGGGCAGTTCTCTCCCGGCCCGGCTCACAGAGTGCATTAATTGCAATCTGTAACCGATTTGGTTCGCCACATCGTTTTTTTTAATTAACTGCTTGAACAGCTTGAGATCAACAGTAAGCCCACCAGCATCATCTGAAGTCATTTACAATCAGCATGCCTCCAACTTGAAACTTTTAATTAGGCAACATAGTTACTCTCCCTCAGCTCGCTCCGTGCAGGGACCGTCTCTAAATGTAAAGAAATAGAAAGCTTTATTCATGAAATGAAACATAATGAAGTGCATGTTCATGTCTTATCATTGATTAGTGTCTTATCAACCTTCCATCCAAGTCTGAATGACAATAAACATCATTTATGATAAACAGGTTGTAGTGGAGGAGGAACATCTGAACTCCATCTGCTCATGGACATCACACACATCAATATGCAAATAGTGAGTCTGTAAAAGCTAACCTGAAGCCAAGGCACCAATCCAGCCAGTAATAACATTTGATACAACAAATTGGAATCTTTAAGATGACTAAACTGGATCCAACCGCACCGCCATGTGAGTTAATCCCTTATTAATCAGACCTGGAAGGAGGAAATCCAGCATTACTCTTCCCCAGGAAAGACTCACATCAGGGAATTAACTCTCACATAAGTTTTTTCATGATGTTGTTTTCAGATATATCATGAATAACATTTTTCAAATTTAATTGAATTAGTTCAGTTGAAAGAATTAGAAAGTAAACCTGCTGATGGGTTTTCCATTTCAAATGCTACAAACTCACCTGATGGATTTCAGTCATTGTTAAAATGTTGAAATGGGAATCAATCTGAACCAAGACTCATTTTTATGATGCATTAGTTGGAGTTAAAGAGGAACCAATTTTACACATCAAAGTGTGTCTACAGGTGTTGGGGAAAACTACTGAATATCTTTTAAAAGTAGTATAAAGTCTTTAGTTTCCCCAGAGGGAGCTGTGTGATAAATGTCCTCAAGTGATGTCACTTGAGTCAGCGTCGGTTGGGACTGAAGACTAGAAGTTAGAAACTGAAAACAATCTGTTGGTGTGGAGTTAGATCTCTGCTGCAGGCTACATTAGCCGCTACTAGCATAACACACCACAATCTCACACACAACTGTCTGCAGTTGAGTTGCATTGTGGGTAATGTAGGCACAAGGTTTTGACAAGGAAGAAGAATGCCTGGAATAAAATAAGACAATATCTCTTGTGCGAGTGGTGGAGCTAGCTGTGGGCTTACCTGCAGAGTAGAAGTGTTAGGTTATAATGGCCACGATGTACATCTGTGTAAATATGATTGGATGTTACTAGTCAGGTGGTAGCCAATCAGCTGATGAGTGAGCCACTGATTGTGAAGCATGAATTAAGCAGCTGATGCCAAACAGCTTAATGGATGCTCGACTTCAGCTCGCTGCCTGAGCTAACACTATTAAGGTGCTTTCAGACATCGAGTGTTCGCTGCTGTGGCTGCCACCCGGCAACGTCAGGGTTCTGTATTTTGAAACCGTGGTAGTAGGGTGCAACCCTGCCACCGCAGATCCTACCAGGCACAGGCTGCTGCTATCCACCCAGTATAATCACGCAGCTAAATAGAGCAAGTTGTAGCTTAAAATAGGGGAAATGGTTAGTAAAATAAGACAATTAATATAGCACGTTTTAACGTTTAACTAGTATAATGAACGTTGTTTATGGTCCCAGACTGGATGAATAAACGTCATGATCTGTCTGTTCTCTGCTGGTGAAGAGGTGTGTCACTCAGAGAACTCAGATACCTGTACAATCACTTCCTGTATCGTTTCCCCCGCTATAGTTTCTGTGGTTGCCATGGTCACACGGCAAGCCACTGCACATTTACAAGATTAGCAGCCGCCCTCCCTCTAGTTGGCGCTGCCGCCGTCAACCTTAGCAACTGCTCACCGTCTGAAAGCACCTTCAGTGTTGATACTGGATGGAGGATGGAGGCATCAGTTTGTTGACACCTGCACAATCTATGCTGACAAATGGGAGCTACAGTATTGTATAAGAATCAGTGTTTCCCATTCATTAACTAATGTATGGCGGCCCGCCATAGATTAATTTCTTCCGCCATAGTCTCATAATGAACTGAAAATATTTTTTTCCATCATCTGTCACTCCGCGTTAACCCTCTGAGACCCACGGGATCGTATACGATCCCAAAAATCACGTTGTCATATCTCCGCAACGGTTAGAGCTAGAGACATGCCGTTTTTTCTTCTTAAAGAGTGAGCCATTTACTTCTGTCTTTAAAACTAATGCGTAAAGTTGTAAAAGATGTGGATGGTCTCCCCTTTTGCCTGGCACATTGCTTGTTCTACTTGTATGTATATCGATCAGTTCTCACCCACCATCTTTGTTCGGTGACATACTACTAGAGTGTAAAGGTCACATTTCTATATCGGACACTGCTATTGGCTCCAGTGGATACAGTTACAGCCAATCGGAGTGTCTCGATTAATTTATAGGTTCCTTGCTAGTAGTCAGCGCCCCCCTTGTTGTATGCGCACAGCGTCGGAAATTAGCGGGGGCAAAGGGCAAAAATGCCCCAAGAAATCTCAGATTTGCCCCTAAAATTTGCCCCCAAGATTTCGAAAAAATTAATTTAATTTCCATTTCCGTCTCTAACACACACTCGCACTAACAGCGCTGTTGTTAACACTACTGTTACGATACCTGACTGGCAGAGGCCAGGTGATCTTGCAGTGAAGTTAGCTGCTGTGACGGACCGGTACCTCATTAAAAAAGCTCCAACTGTTAACAAAGAAAGCAATCCTAGGTCGTCACCAACGCCACCCCCAGCAAACAACGCCGTGTTCAGACAGGAGGTGCCCCCAGGATCTCATGAAATCCTGTGGGAAACACTGACAATTCCCCATATCTCCTGCATGTTATTACAGTTGGTCGGCTGACGGGATGTTTCTCTCCCCACTTGGTTGCTCACAGTTCTGTACAATATGACATAAACATGGTGTGAGTGACAACCATCAGATTTAATCCAATATATTACATATTGATAAATATTAAAATCTGATTTCTAGAGATGTGTCTCAGTCTGGGCACTTAATCACACTTGAAGCCTCCATTGCATCACTTGCAACACAACAACAAGAACCTTGATAACCAGAGTGCAGGTAGACCATGATCGCAGCTCAAACTGTGGATCAATCTTCACTGATGTTGTCTGTTTCAGAGGAGGACTCCTGCACCGTGGCAAGATGTGACATCGACTGAAGGGACACATTTCCATCTAGATGGCAGCTTGTTGTTTTCGTACTATGCTGGAAAATCACACCACCACTTAGCATACATACACACATCTAGGTCGTTACCACAGCAACCAATGCAGATAGTTACAAGATGCCTGAAAAACCAAATCTGACGTGACCATGCAAAACACACTGGAAAGGCAGTCCTGTACATGGGAATCAGAAAACAAGATGTGCCTACAGTCTGAACACCTTTCATTCCCTCAAACTGTGAGGAAGCACAACCCCCGGTGATGTTGGCATTGGCTCGGAGACTACAGACACTGGGGGTGTGGAGTTTGAAAGACATGGGTGTTTAGCAGACAGAAGGGGTCTAATGAAAGATGCTATTGAGTTGCATTATGGGAAATGTAGGATCCAGCATTTTGGAGACTAAAAGTCAGGATATCTCGGCCCTTGCTGATTCAAGTTTGACCTTTCTTTTTGTAATCTGTATGTGTAAATCCCCCAACTTCATGAAAGTGAAATACTACAAGGCTAGAGTATGTTTGTAAGTAAGAGAAAAAGGAAATACTCAACACGCAGCACATAAAAGGCTTTTGGGGATTTTGGAAAGGTTTGTGAGTGCACTACTGCCAACAAAATCCCCCCAAAAATGCTGTTTGCACTTTTGTTTGTGATAAGAGGTGGAAACCCAATCTGTTGCCCAAACTGCACCACTCCTGTGCCGGATCTACATTGACATGTTTGTCTCAGCTGGTTTTTACAGGATAATCTGCAGCTGAAAATCCTGCCAATGGATAAAAACCTGTATTGATGGACATCATGGTGTTTGAAATTAAGGATGAAAAGGACCATAACCCATATGGTTTCAATGTTTCCTTTGCTCCTTTAATCCTCCTTTCAGGTCTGTCTTACAGGTTGGGCTGTGATTTGGGAAAAGGCCCCTCCTACACCAGGTTGTTTGTAGTGCAGTAACCTATTTTTCTTTATTTAGAGGTCAGATAAAACGCCTGCTGTGCTTTATTCTGGTCTACAACTGACACTCTCTGTACTCTCTCTCTCTCTGTGGGTGCAGGCGGTTCAGCAAAGGATCATTTATTGACTTGTATCTAATTAGTCTGCAGTATTCAAATAGCACATCTGTGCTGCAGTCTGTAGCTGACCTCAGTACACCGCCAAAGTTGCCAAAATTGTTAGTGCGTGCATGCGTGCGTTCAAGTGTGTGTGCACTTATCTGGATGTGTATGCTAGGAAGTGTATAAAAATGGCGAAGAAGGTGCCTGAGCTTTATCAGACTAACAGCTTTGCACACTGGCCTGGTTTTAACAATGCTGAATTCGTCCCCCAGAGCTCCAATAGCAGTTCCACCTCCCTGAGTCTGATACAATCAGCACTGTTTTGGCTCAAACAAGCCTTATCTGGTCACAGGCCAGCTACTTCATGGAAACAACCTGCAATTGATACAGATCCATTTAACTTTAGGAGCGAGAACAAGTCTTTGCAAAGTAAAGAGAGACACAGGAAAGTGAAGACACAGCAGTATCACTACAGGCTTCTGGGTAAATAATCGGGGACATTTTCATATAAATAAATGTGTTTTGTTACTTTCGTCTGTTCACTGAGCCTGCTGAGCTCCTGCAGTGAGCTCACCTGATACAGTGGGAAAAAGGGAGATACATGTATGTGACGCCTATACCCACACTGCTCAGTTGATCACATCCATATATATAGTATCATGTATCCACACGCAACCTCAGCTCAACTTTGGTGACATCTGGATCTAGCGACCCGGTCAACAAGCCCCTTTCAGTACTCTGCCGAGGTAATGAAAAAAATACAACTAGCAGCTTGTGACGTGTCTACATAGATATGAGAACAGGTTCGACCCACACAACCACCCCTGTCTGATTTTTAATTAGTTAATGTGACCAACTTTGTGGCAAATAGACCTGTTTCCCAGCAGACATTTTGACATGTCATAGCAGTGTTGTGGTTCCTAGCCGATACCCCCTCTAGGCATGGATGTTTTACCTTGAGATGGCTGACTGATGCCCTATGACCTAGGTATCAGACAGGTTTCTATATTCTACATACACAGTTAAACATTGAGATAGTGTCTGCTTAAGAAAGCATAGACTGACTGGCAATAACCAGCTTGGTTGAATCACTTCTTTCAGACCGCAGTGTCCTGTGAAGGTACAGCGACGGGGCCGGATAAACAGCTGAGTGTATGTGCTACAGTTTTTAGGTGGATCTGGTGGGACCTCAGATAGCCTGAGGGAGGCTTGGTTCAAGAGCCTTGCCCGGTTTAATGAGGCAGCATCAAGCCTCTTCTAGTCCTATACCACCACTTTAGCAACAACTCAAGCTCAATTCAAGATAGAGCAAATACCTAAGCATCAAATGGTTAAGATAACAATGTTCTATTGAGTATCAAGTAGTTAAACTAAAAATGTTCAATTTAGCATTTAGCAATTTAGTAATTTAGCATCAAATAATTACCCTAACAGTGTCAGCCTATCCCAAGGAGTTTCTTACCTAGAGATACGCAGATTTCAGCTGTTAGCATAAAGGTCATACAGAGTGTTATGCACAATGAAAGATGCAGAGAATAACTGTTAGCATAAAGGTCACACATCAGCAAGAGTTGGAAACAGAGTCCTTTTTTAATTCTTATTCATGTGTGTCCCTTTGTTATTGTTTGATTAGTGTCCTTTTTGTGTATTGAAGTTCAGTGGGGCTCCGAAGGGCTGAGCCTTGGCCATATTTCATGCAGCTGGATCTCTGAACAGCAGGAAAAGCACAGGGGCAACATTAATGATGGCTGAATTCCACTCAGGTAAGGTTCAGGTATTGTGCACGCTGACTGACTGGAATAGCTTACTGGGACACCATTGTTAATGTTATAATTCCATCAAATGTCTGCTGTGAAAAAGGTCTATAGCGTATCGTGCTGTGCACTTCATACAAACATAACAAGGCTTAGGTGACAAAGATGTCGCTCAAACATACAGTTCAGCATAATCACACTTGAATAAGGATCAGCATGTGAAATAAACCTCAGTGATTCTGTTTAGTTCATACTGAGTTAAAGTTATGAGATGTGTTCTATGTGCCTGACTCATTGTACTTCTGTAACAAATCCAAATGCCATTTCTCAACGTCTACAGTTAGCTTTTAAAAATGATGAAAGTCTTATTTATAACATGATCAAAGCCACAGCAGTGCTCTCTCACACCAACTGTACAGAGCACCCGGCTGCGTGGTGTTCTCCGCCGTGCTGTGCTCCCGCTCAGTCACAGCTCTGTCGCAGTGTCAATGTCCACTGGAAATGTTTCATTTCTGACGATTGTTAAATAATGATTTTACCTGCAGCTCAGAAGCATGGGAATAACTGCTTTTCAACATAGTATTTATGAGCTGCAGTCAGCTGTCTGACAGCAGAAACCGAAAAAGATGTGAATGAGAACAACTGTATTGTGAATTGGCTGCATTAAACACAACAGGTGATCACTGAGAGCATGCCTCGCTTTTCTCCTTCGCTCTCTCTCACTAGGTTTGCTGTGTATGTGTGAAGACAAAGCCAGACACAAATTAAGGGCATCATTAAAATGTATTTGAAGTCAATTGTCAGTAAATACAGACACTTAGATACTTTCACAAGTGAATTTCACGCTTCAGACATGCGAGCTACTCCAGCAAAAATAGACCTGGTGTATGAAGATAGTGGAGTGGGGAAGCGACACGTGTGTGGCGCTCCGGACACGGAGCCAGATAAAATGGCAGCGGATTGTCTCCAGCAGCCGGATGCTGTGTACACTGGCCATTATTCTTCCGCAGTAGTCTCCATGGTGCTTATAATGGCTGATATCCACAAATCTCTGTGATGTTGACAAAAATAAATGAAATTTAAAGGAACTCTGGGTTTGATGCCTCTTCTATTTGTGCATTTTAAGACTATGTCATGTGAAACTAGCTACTCCAGCAGTCAGTATTAATGCATTAAAGACACACATCTTTATGTAAATGATGGTAATTTAACATGTTAGTCTCATGTCTAATATGTGTCTGAGTCACTTTTACAAAAAGTCACGATGTCAGCGTCACAGGTCAGACCTGTAAGATTTCCGTATCACTTTCAATACGGCAGGAGTCAGAACTGAATGCCGTCAGATTAACGTAAAGGCTGCAGCAGCACAAGGTGAAACATGCACAGAGAGAGATTCAATGCATCTTGTTCACCGTGAGCTCTATTAATTATCATTTAATTAGCATCTCCTTTGCATAAAATGTCAGATCAGTTAATGAAACTATATCCTTCATCTTGTTATTCTATGCTCCTGCACTGTCTGCCATTATAAAGTAAGCAGCAGAATTATCTACCCACTGAGTGATGAAATTGATAAGTACATTTATTAGAGCACGCCCACGATTATCATGAATTAAGGCTTTAACTGCAAAATAATTGATCAAATCAATCACTGCTGCAGTCTGTGAGAAAACAGAAAGCACTCCTGTTCCTTCATAGAATTCCTTTCCACTGTTTCATAGCACTGTCCTCGCTCTCTGCTCCCTCTCATGCATAAGATGTCAAATATCACACAAGCCATAAGGAACATTTACAAACAGTAAGTAAGTAAGTTACAAAAAGCCGTCATTTTTCAGCTTGATGAAGCCAGCAGTGTCATTCAACTGCAGCACCTCATTCAGTCCCAAAAGCTTCTACACTTAAAGTATTATTCCAAAGATTTGGCTTTTTTTGGCTTTTCTGCCTTTTTTTGGAATTGCTAGAAGATAAATTGGCAGTGAGAGCTACCATGGATGAACAGACAAAGTAAAGAAACCTAAAGAAGCTCAAACTTCATCTAAAGATGATGCAAAGAAAAAGTACTCCCCACACCTTTTCATTGACAGGTGATGTCTGGAAAGTGCAGAGAGAGTTGAGCACTAAAGATGGAGCCACAGTAAAGGAGGAACTGGTAGAGAACTGTTGGATTTGCAGGACAGCAGGCCTCATTTTCTCTGCTTTGCTTCAGACCAACACAGTATACTGTACATGACTTTTACACGGTCTCTAGCTATAATACCTCAGGGCATGAGAGCTTTTCTTCACCAGGTGAACGTACAGCACATTCCAGCGTGATCACATTCAGCCTCTCTGGCTGACAGATCCACCGCTTAGCTCCTCTCAGCCAACTGAATCACCACCTTGTTTCCAGCAGCAGCTGCAGACATCCTGCCGCTGCTCAGCTCCCAGATTAGATGAAGCTCTGGGTTACCTGGCTGCCCAGCTCCAACTGATCTAATGGCCCGGACAGGATTAGGTGAATGCGCTGCCTTGACAGAGCAGGGCAGAAAGCTGAAGTCTGACAGTTTGTGGGCTGCAGAGAGTCGCTCAACCAAGACTCTCCTCTGAGTCTGAGCTGACCTCTGGATCAATAGGCCAGAGGGAGACAGGGAGACAGCATCCCTCAGCCTCCAGAGAGCAAATGGAACGAGTGGATGCGGTCTCTGCTAATCTGGCCACCTCACAGTGAATGTTGTCATTTACATATTTTACACAAGACTGAGATGGCAAAACGGTCCATCCCAGCTGTTCCTGTGTCTGGACTGGTACTGATGAAGTGAATTAGCAGGCTGGATCTGGCAGCGCAGGGACCAGGTCCTATAATGAGAGAACTGAGACTAAATCAGTTGTGGCTGATTGTTGGCCGAGGCTGTTGTGGAACAGTTGGCGTTTCTCTTATCTGCCTTTAAAAGGCAAACAACTCACTCTGCCACTCAGCTGACAGATGCTGTAAGAGTGAGCACACTGTCACTGTAGCAACTCAGGTGTGCCTTTACGTTTTCACACCTGCTGTCTGAAAGTGTCGCATCCTACTTAACCCTTTGAATCCCAGGCTGTTTCAACTCAGTTTATGGTCTAAGCGACCTAGTTTATGTGGAGCCGCCAACCCACTGATCTCTTGCTATCTGGTTCTCTCTTACGTTCCTTGGCTGACAATACAAAAAAATCATGGAGTTTGATGATTTATAATCATAAACTAGCAAGTAATTCCTGCTAGGTATAATCCACGCAGCACTTCGGACAAAAGTGGAGGTCGGACAAAAGCCGTACAAGTTATTTAATAATGCATTGATAATGTATGAATTATTTAATAATGTAAAAATAATATTAGTTTTCCCAGTGTCAGATAGTGTACAGTGGGTTTTTAGTGCCAGCTGCAGCCAAAAACGACGCTATGAGAGCGCTGAGAGTGAACCAAAACAGGGAACACCAGACCAAAACCTCTCACAGCATTATCGGGGGGGAGTCAAAGGTCATCGAGCAGGAGTCAGTGGATGACTGGAGAAAGATCAAGGAGGACAAACACATCTGACAGAGACCATCTTTAAACAGAGACAGGGGTTACCATCTCCCCTAACATACTCCACCTGTTCACTTGACCAAACTTCCATGCTTAGGCCACATGATGACAACTGAGTAAACTCCTCCTGCTGAGGAAGACTGTGAGATGCACATCCAGCAAAAACTAGTAAGCGGACATTGACTATACTTGACTATATTTGTTTATTTTTTGTGGAATCTGAATTAACTCGCTAACTGCACCATGAAAACAGCAGTCCCTTTTCTTACATGATTTAAACAGATTTTGGGACATTAACCTCAAAGGACATTAGAGAAACCTTTATCTCTTGCTGTGCTGATTCCAGCAGTATGTGTACAACACCTATGCCTGCTACAGGTTCAGAGAAAACAGGATTAATTCCTGCTTTTCTGTAAATAGAAGTGGCTTTTCATCATATTACTGGGTGAGGGCCTTGTGATGATCGCTGACCTAAGGTCAAAGTTTAACCATCTTTTGAAAAACAATATACAGTATATAGCGACACTAACATACACATTTACACAACATGCTCTCTTGCTCTGATGCACAGATGCACAAACATCTTAATGAGTTTTCATGCGAGAGCTGGAAGCAGCTGAAGCCGTAGTGGAGGTAATCAGAAGATGTGGCAGCATTTTGCATGTTGCTGTGCCAGGAGCCATGGAGACAAGATGGAAATAGATACAGGTGCTTAGGAAAAAGCAAACATTAGCAGAGCTGAGAAAACAAAGCTTGATGTATGCATGGACATGACGTGCCTGCACCAAAGAACATGCTTGTTACATAAAGACATCACATATTCCATTTCCACTGTACTGTACTGTGTCCCTGAAGCACAGCCCCCTCACTGGCTCAACCACTCGTTTATTCAGGGCATAGTAGTTCTGCTCCCTTTCACTGACTGCTGTGTAGGAGTCAAATTAGAGTGAGCTGATCCAGTGTGGCAGTGCGGTGAAGGCTTGAGTGGAGAAAAGAGCAGTGGAGGAAGAAGTGTAAGGAAAGGCAGGAAAGATGGAGGAGAGGCATAAAGGGGAGGGGGAGTAACGGTGAGGAGTAGGAGAAGGGGGCTAAGTTAATAGATGGAGGACATTACATTGGAGGGATAATGAGAGGGAGGGACAGCTTAATGAGGGGGGTGACAGAGAAGGGTAGCAAAGCTAACGGGTTATATGGAGCACAAGCTCTATTACAGAGGGGAGTTTGGGACATCATAATCCCTGGGGCCTTATAAGTAATTACTATGTGATAGAGAGAGAGCATGGTAAGACCTATCTACTGTCAGCAGAAATGGAATTAACTCCCTAACGGTTCTTTCACTGCCCCACGCTTTTCTGTGTGATTGTGTGTTTGCTGTACTTCTACCCTTTTAACATTTGAGAGGTTGAGTGAGGGCATTTTTTCTCGGGCTTCACTTCTATAAGAGACTTTGCTCAGGATTAGGAGGTGTGTTTATGAATAAAGGAATCTATAGAAAGCATAAAGTGTGTGGATCAAGAGACAGCAGGGGGTCTGGACAGTGTATTCTGCAGGCAAGCTGGCTTTTATTTACCTGTTCTAACCAGGCTGCTCGCCTTCAGTCTGGTATGGACATAAACACCAGCATTATGTGTCCCTGTATATCACTAGCTCCAGTCCTGCATTCTAATGTGTTGAGTAAAAGCAGGCCGCTAGGACTATCCAAACTAAATCGACTGGCCTGAAGCAATTTGTTGGTTACCATTTTCGTTGTTAGCTATAGCTGATCTAGCCAGGCCTATTTTTGGACCTGCTGAGCAGCCAGGAATTCATAAGCAATGCAGTGATTTTTAGCTGCACACAGTCTCCAACCATTCATGTTAGCTCTCTGTACAAACAAGGAAAATAGTCCCAGGTTTAGGTTCACTTTTATAAGAACATGTGCAAATCAGCAGTCATTACTGACATTTTCAAAATATCACTGTCACAGGAGAGTGTTCCCACCTGCTTCAAGACAGCCACCATCGTCCCTGCAGGTCTGCAGTGTCTAGTCTAAATGACTACCGCCCTGTGCCTCACCCCCATTCTGATGAAGTGCTTTGAGAAACTGGTTCTCCAGCACATCAAAGACAACATCCCAGCCAGCCTGGACCCTCACCAGCTTGCATACAGAACCAACAGATCCACAGAGGATGCCATATCCACTGCCCCCCTACTCAGTCTTCATACACCTTGAAAATAGAAACACCTACATCAGAATGTTGGGATAGGGTTAGCAGCAGGGTCAGCTCAGCATTCAACACAATCTCCCCCATGAAACTGACTGGCAAACTCAGCACTCTGGGCTTGAGTACTACATTCTGCAACTGGACTGGACTGGACTTCCTCAAACAGACCCCAGACAGTTTGGAATGGCGGTCACACCTCCTCCACTCTAGTGCTCAACACCGGGGCCACCCAGGGCTGTGTGCTCAGCCCCCTTGTGATGGCTGTGGCCACAGCCACACAATTGCAGGTTTAAGATTTCTCACTCACTCACATCACTACCACATGTTCAGTTACTTTCATTTTCAGTCACTTCAAATTACATAAAAACACAGCTTGTTTGGTTTAGAATTTGTTTATTAGCACTTTGACAATGTTTGCTAGATGTAGCGTGCACATTTAGTTTACATTGTTTGTCATATTGCTGTTGGTTTAATTAAGTTATGTTATTTCCTTTCTCTTTGAGTTACCTGGCTGCTGAGCTCTCCTTCCTGGTCAAACAAAAAATGGGGCTGAGGGTGAAGCCTGATTTTATGCCGAGGCCCAACCCAAGGACCATACCAAGAGCTCTGTCAGCCTGGGGGGGATCAGGGTTTCTTTGTATTGAGTTTTAGTTATGGTTTATGTTGTCCTCCCCTGCATTTGTTTATTGGTTCGATCACTCAGTATAGGTTTCCCCCAGGTCTCATTCAGGGAGGTCTATTAGTTGAGTTGACTTCTTGTTTTGTTAGCTGTACTTTTCAGTAGAGTTATGTTTTGTTGACCTCTTTTAAGGGTCCTATAACTCTTAGTTCAGTTCTCTTTGGTTATTTCTTTGTTGAGTCTTTTTGTTGAAAATAAACCAAACTTTTTTTGAACTTTAAACCTGTGTTACCTTGTGCTTTGACTGCTTGGTCCATGACACCCCTCCTGTTCACGCTGTATACCCATGACTGCAACCCCCGATATGGAGAGAACTGTTGTGAAGTTTGCAGACAACACTACCATCATCAGCCGGATTACAAACAACAATGAGAATTCATATCGGGACGAAATCAATAATCTTGCAGAGTCGTGTACAGAGAACAACCTACTGCTCAACGTCAACAAAACCAAGGAGCTGATCGTTGATTTTAGGAAAAAGGAGGCAAAGACACACACTCCTGTCTACATCAGTGGAGCTGAGGTGGAGCAAGTGAACAGTTTTAGGCTCCTGGGAATCAGCATCACAGAGAACCTGTCACAGACATCACACATCTCTACCCTCAATTCAATTTTATTTATATAGTGCCAAATCATAACAGAAGTTATCTCAGGGCACTTTTCATATAGAGCAGGTGTAGACTGTACTCTTTACCCTGGTAAAGAAAGCTCAGAAATTACTGTATTTCTCGGAAAGGTGAGGTGCTGTGCAGAGCCCAAAGGGTACTAAAAGACAATACCCACCCCAGCACAGTCTGTTCACCCTGCTGCCGTCTGGCAAGCAATACAGAAGTATCCGCTGCCGTACCACCAGAATGCAAAGCAGCTTCTTTCCTCAGGTTGTGAGTATATATAGTGTATGTTCTGTGAGTGTAGCAGGGAAGGGGCCTACAACTTTCATTTCATTTCATTGTGCAACCCTGTGTTGTAAAATGACAAATAAATGAACCTTGAACCTTGATTGCATGGGAACAACCAAGAATTCATACACCACATATCATTTAAAAATATTTACTCTTAGAGGTGCTATAACTTTTTTCATAATGCTAATTTACCAATACCACTAATGCATGCTACAGTGTTAGCACAGAGCCTATTATCACTTAGCATAGTGATAATATGAATAGCATAGTGTATGTTTAGTGTAACACAAGCTGTGTCCCAATTCCACAATTCGGTATGTGCCAATAATATAAAGTATACACTTTCTACTAACAGTGCACTTTGCTAGGTAAGTATACAATTAATGAATGTCATTTACTGTTATGATACAAAGTATGTGACTTTGGAGCATTGCTGCCAATCCAAAATTTGAAAATGTCACTCACCTTATCAGAAAGAGATGGCCCATCATCCCAGCAGCACTGACTGACAAACATACGTTACAACAGTTTTTAACTTCCTCCTAACTTTGACAGGATGGAGCTCCTTCCTGTTTGCCTTACGAGCAAATGAGCAGGCTAACGTTACACTGAGGCCAGCATCGAACCACATCGATTTAACATGACCGCTGCACACTGTGCATAGCAATTGACTGAAATGGTATTTATGAGTTTGTGTGGAAGGAAGTAATCAATGTTTGCTGAAAAAAGAAAGGATGAGGGAAGGAAGTAAAAAGTGAGGAGGGGGAGTGGACAAGAAAGTGTGGTGAGAGGATGAGGATCTTCAATTAGAAGAAAATCAATGACACTACTGTACCTGCAGGTTGGAATCCCAGGCAGGAAACAGCACTGCAATTCAGTTACCTGTGAAGTCAAGGAGACAAAGCATTATCACCCAAAACTGCAGCTCTACAGGGCTTTTTAGCCTCTTTTAGTGCACTCCTTTGGTTTACATATTTACTGTATGTATCTCACAGCTCTCAACTGAGGCTGCATATCTCTATGTGTCCGCAGCGCTGAGTATCAAAATCGGTCAAGTAAAGCTGCTATCAAATGTTTCCTCTGATTTTTTGTTATCTACTTATTCTTTGATATGACAATACCAATTTTAGGCTATTTCATTTTAGCAAAGTTCGTGTGCAGCTGCTGGTGGTTAGACAACAATGAGAAAAGGGTTTAGGAAGACATGTTTCTATTTCTCAATGTCAAATATCAAAAGTATTGTTTTGCTATTGTGCTGTCAACCCTGATAATACAACTGAATGCTCCCTGCACAGCACCAAATGGCACACAGACAAAGTTAGCGACTATCATACTAAAGAAAGCCAAACATCTAGCAGCTGCAGAGCCAAATATTTTTCTCAGACCAAAGAGAGTGAATATTGGATTTAAATTCACCAGGTGGCCAGAAATACGACACCTAATAAATGCTAACATTGCTGTTTGACTGGTGCATAAGTAGGCGTGTAAATAGGCAATTGTTTGCTAACATGTTAGCCATAATGACGGGTTGTGTGTCTGTCATCTGCCTCCTAGTGGATTTAATGGGTTCATGCAGCTTTAAAATATAAACCTGCACTTAGCTGCTCTAGTTAGCTAACTTTATATAATAACTATAATATAATTGACATAACTGTTGTACAGTTGAAACATTGAGTTTACATTGAGCAAAGTTGGGGTCTGTGTTTCTCCCCTGGGGTTTCTGATGGAGAACAAAGGTCTACCCTTTATTGTCATGCAATTGTAAGTGAAGTTGAGAATTTCCAACTTTGGAGCAAAGTGTGAAAGAAAAGGAGAGTGACAATCTCCCTCAGGGAGGAAGGAAGAGAAAGAAATGTCATTCTTCCTCCTGTACATCTGTGCTCAGCCTGAACCTGACTGACTGAAGACAGACAAGTGTGGTGAATATTGAGTAAGTGACCTTTCAGATAAGGCCTGCATGGTCTTTATATTCACTGTCAGCGTTGTCATGAGGACAGTAACAATAGATCCATCATCATCAATCATCATTTCATAGGCTGGGTAAGGAGATTATAAACCTATTGAACTATGACAAATTATGTAAACAATCCAGAAATATTCAAACGAGGACTTCATCTGGGGTTTGTGGGGTTTCATTTCCATTATTTTCGATTGAGGAACAGAACAATGCGTGTTCATTTAAAAATGATAAGAAAGCCAACTCATGGGAGTCCATTACAGTTACAATCCATAAGTAGTTCATGGGCCTAATATTTTTGGACTTAGTACTTCTTAGACTACTTGCACAAATATTATGAACTACTTTTACTGTGTAGTTTTTGAGTAATCCAATGTCAAAGTCCCTTCCAGAGAACAAGAATAAGCCTTTTTGTCTAACTTTGATGTGGGATAAAACCCATTTCTTCCATAAGTAGTTCATGAGCCTAGTATTTTAAGTATTAGTATTTCACAAATATTATGAACTACCTTTACTATGTAGTTTTTGAGTAACCCAACGGTTTTTACCCCATATCAAAATTAGACGAAAAGGCTAATTCTTGTTTTCTGGAAGGGACCAGTTCATAGTATTTGTGCAAGTAGTCTAAGAAGTACTACATCCAAAAATATTAGGCTCATGAACTACTTATGGATTGTAACTGTAATGGACTCCCATCAGTTGGCTTTCCTATCATTTTTAAATGAACACGCATTGTTCTGTTCCTCAATCGAAAATAATGGAAATGAAACCCCACGCCATCCTTTACTTTGAAAATCCGGACATATTCCTTGGTGGGATTTACGTTAGCTTTAAAGTGTCCGACTATATAATGCTGTATATACAAAACATCCTGCTGATTAAATGTTCATTCAGTTCATTACCGGGAATAATTAATGTTAAAGTATTTCTGTAACATCTGTCCCAAACTTGTGAGAATGTATTCGAAAGTCACTTCCAACAGCTCCCCAGAGCAGTTTCATTGTGATTACCATAAACATTAGATGAATTGCGCACTCAAAATACAGGGGCTGCTGGTTTGACCATGCAAACTAGTGATGGGACAACCAGTTCATTTTAGTGACTTAGTTCTTTAAGTCTCGTTCAGTAAAATGAACTACTCTTTTTTTCAAGTCATTTGTTCATTTCGTTCAGTAGACGAAGGGGGGGGGGGCTACTCGTTTCTGTCCTATACTGAGCCTATGTAGCTGTCACGTGAAAAATGAATGAACGACTTACTTGAAGACCCAGTCCAGGGGTGAACTACTCATTTCTGTCCATTACTGAGCTTGTGTAGCTGTCACGTGAAAAATGAACAAACGACTTACTTGAAGACCCAGTCAAGTGGTGAACTACTAATTTCTGTCCTATACTGAGCCTGTGTAGCTGTCACGTGAAAAATGAACAAACGACTTACTTGAAGACCCAGTCGAGTGGTGAACTACTAATTTCTGTCCTATACTGAGCCTGTGTAGCTGTCACGTGAAAAATGAACAAACGACTTACTTGAAGACCCAGTCGAGTGGTGAACTACTCATTTCTCTCCTATACTGAGCCTGTGTAGCTGTCACGTGAAAAATGAACAAACGACTTACTTGAAGACCCAGTCGAGTGGTGAACTACTCATTTCTGTCCAATACTGAGCCTGTGTAGCTGTCACGTGAAAGATGAACAAAAGACAAACCCAAACCAGTCAGCTGTCACATGAGAAAAACGAAACTCATGCATTATTATTGTTGCGCAGGCGCAGCCAAAATGAACGAATGACTCTCTGAGACTCCTTGTTACTACCCATTCATATCAAAGAGTCGTGCAAAATGAACGATTCGTTCATGCAAACGTGAATGAAGGCTGGCTTGACCGCAGTTACTCTTCACCATGTTGCATGCTGTTGTTTATCTTGACATTTGTAATGGAGGCTTTTAGGCGGCTGATTATCACAGTGTCACACACAAAGCCAACGTTATCCCTGCTGATGTGGCTTCGTGTAATTTAATTAAAACCACACCTAGCAATAAGGCAAAATAAAGTGCCACCTTATTTAAAAATAGATGTAATATTAGCCTACAATAACCTTATCGCACCACTAGCTTCATTGGACATTTGTCTAGTTTAGAGTAGAAAACAGTAACTTTCTCTTGGCTTCATCACCACCGGGTGGCTAAATGTAACGAGTAACGAAATACTGCCAGCTAAAGTACTAGCATTACTTTTCAACTGAGCCAGGAGTCATGGAAACCCGCTGAAGTGACAGGAAAAGCGATTACATGTCCATCCATTTCCCCTCTCGAGCTACTTACTTGTCCCGTGTCCGTCGCCCCTCTCTCGGCGTGTGCCGCTTCTCCTTCTCCCTCCTCTCCTCTCCTCTTCCTGGGAGTGAGATGGAGAGAGGAGTCGGATCCAGGCAGAGGAAGATGGGAGGCGAGGCGAGGCGCGCCGCTTAAAGCACCCCCTGCACCGGGAGCACACAGCAGAGGAGCGGGCTGTAACACGACAGAGCTCCGCTTACCGAGCCTCATATATCGCCATTATGTGGGTCAGAGATGAAGTATTCATCTCCAGCTTTCATCGCGCAAGTTAAAATTCATCCCTGCGATGGTACAATCTGAAGAGAGAGGGAGACAGTCAACCTGTCTGTGTGGTGATAATAACCTAAAGGGAGCCCAGACACTATTTCATGTTGAAAGAGATGTTTACTGGTCTGTCCGTTGATTTGAGGTTACAGTATTTTATAAATTCATTAAATCCAAAGGTATAAGGTTATGAGGAGTTCGGGTACATGGTTTTTATGAACCTTTATCCTGATGACAAAGCAGCCAGATCTCTATTTTCTACCTATTTTTCTACCATATTCTGACTGTAACTGTAGTTCCATACACAGCTCCCAGGCTGGACATTATTTTGGTGCCCTATGCCAGACATAGGTCCACACTTAGACATAGACAGGAATGATCTTTTCATTATTGTAGTTCATAATTATTATACTAATTTAATGGGGTTTTTAGTTCCATTCAGTGTTATTCAACTTCACTCAACCTCTGGTCTATGTCATCTTTTTCACAGCAGACAAAGCAGGAAAGCACAGGTGTAATTAATGACATTAATTAGGTGAGCCAGGTCCAGGGTTTGGTGTTGTACAGGCTTCCTGGGACACTTGGTGGAACTGAGCCATCGTTAATGTTGGTAGTTCGACCTGCGCTTTAACTGCTGTAATTTTGTTTCTTAGCTTCCAGTTGCTGTTGCTGTCTATAGTCAATACAAGTCAAAGGTTATGGCCCTGATTGGTCCACACAGCCTGCTATATAGGGAACATTATGAACACATATTTGAGGAGGCCTGACAACACCACATACACCACCGATATTAGATTCAAAAGATGATCTTGTGTTGCAGTCGCTGTATAGTTATCAGTACAATGATGCAGTTTATTAAGTTATTAACATTATTTACATTCTTCACAAACAATCACTAAACCAGCTGATTTTTGCTTTGCTGGTCTGGAAGCTGATTTATCAACATGAATTAAAAACGTATCTTCACCCCAGTGTATAATATATATTTTATTAATGATATCATTTTTAATAATCACAATATTACACACAATATTAAGCCCATGTCATAGAAAAACTGGACTGTGTATAGCAGGAAGTTCAAAGACAAAATAATGGAGCTGGAGCACTTCCTTGTTGCTGAGACGCAAAAGGTCAACAGTGCCTTGCTCAAGGGTACCTACCTTTTAGAAATCCACATCCTCCTTCTCACTTCCACAATGCATTTCCCTGCATGTCCTGAACCAACAACTTTCACATTCCCACCTCTGTAACCTTCTGCCACCACAGCTCTATTAATGCCATAGTTTACTGTGACTATATAAAACAAATGATTGGTGTTAACAAGGGCGTAGCCATGGTATAGACATTTGGGGGGGGGCAATTTTTAAAAAAAGTGCATTTCCCACAATTCCATGATATTTATATATGAAAATTCACACATTTAGAACATAGTTTTGAGGACTACATTGATCATTTGAATTCACATTTAAAGGAATAGTCTGATTTCTCTGAGATAGTGGCTGCCCCTCCACTTCATTTGTTTTGGTTAGTTGCTAACTGTTTACTGTTTTACAAGCTAAAACAAACAACTTCTTCCAAAACTTGTCCACCTGTGTCTTAATCTAATTATGATGGGAGTATTGCTCTCCATGTAACCACAATCATTCCCACACAAGATGCATTTACCTGTAGTGCCTTACTAAGTTTATTTAGCTGCAGACCTGCAAACTCACAAGAGGTGAAAAAGGTGACATGTTTGTAAACTGAACCCCTGTAGGGGGGTCTGGGGACATCCTCCCCCAGAAGATATTTTTTGGGGATTTTAACATGTAAACGAAGCATTCTGGTGCACTCTGAGAAGAAAATAAAGGGAAAAGACAACATTTACTTAAGGCAAAAAAAACACATTTATTGAAACCAGTGCTGTTTCCGAATTGAGTTTATTTCTTCGTTAACTTTAGAAACGTGCTAACAAGCTGGCATGCTTTCCATTATAAATAGGATGGGAAAGATTTGATGGGGTAACGTTAGGAAAAATTTATCACGATACACTTCAACTTGAATATGGCAAGTTAACGTTACTTTAGCAACTAGTTACCTAACGTTAATGGCCAGGCCACACAGCCAACCTGAGCAGCGCAATGGCTGCCTCGCTGAACTGCTGCGTCTCGCAGGCGTGTGGAGTCCACACAGGCTCCCTGTGTGGACTGTGGGTTCCTGCTGCGGGGCTGCTGCTGCCAGCTCCATCTTTCTATATAGAGTTTGCCTTTGATAATGGCCATCAATAATACACTGTTTCATTTCATTATACATTTCATTTATATTTAGTTTAGACAGGAAAAGGTTAAGAAGCTTGTGCTCAATTAGTTAAAACATTTTTTTTTACAGATATCAATAGTCAATAAATCATTATCACTGTGTATTTTTGCTGAGAACCGCGCGCGTTACGAAGACTCCAAATCTCTAAATGAGCCACGCTGAAGACGGCTGTGTGGCTGCTCTAACCTGTTATTAACATGGACGCCGAAATGAAAAGCAAGAGGTTCCGCGACGCACACACGCTGCTCAGGTCGGCGGTGTGGCCCGGCCATTACCTCAAAACTAGTGTCCATTGTAGTAGTACCGCGAAAAGTTGTCTTTATACATCCATGGAAAAGAAGACGATGCAGTTATCTTGATTCTGATTGGCCAAAGGACTTGAAACGTCTCACCAAAGATGTTTTATTGAGAAGAAGATGTGACAACAGCTTTCTGAAACATCTCTGTTCTCACTCCAGTCTATGTGAAAATGCGCTGGCCACTTGACTCCCCCACCTCTTTGGATCTACACGATTCACGTGAATGACATATTTTGATTCAAAACGGCGACTTGAAAAAGCGTCTAGTTTGCAGGTATGTAGCTGGATTCTTATACTTACTGTCTATGTGCTAATGTACTAAATTGTGTTATAGTTCACATTCCACTTTCTCACCTGATCATCTGTATCTCCAGAGCATGTCCCGGTCTGCCCACTGCTTCCACCATGCCTCTCCCTCCCTGTCTCTCTGTGCTGCCTGCAGTGTGACCACAAGGAACAATGACTGATGACCTTGATCATTTTAATTTGATACACTGAATATTCTGCTTGTATTACTAGTTTTATTTACTTTAATGTAATCATGCTGTTTAGCTATATAGTAAGTGTATAAAGAACAGTGTACAATATACAGTAGTAACAGTTACCTGAAACGTTAGCTATTGCCTTACCTACTAACCTAACGTTACCTACTTTGGTAGCTCGTAACTTACTGTCTGAATAACTTGAATAACTTGTATGTCTGGTAAGAAACAGATCTGTTGACAGGGTTCATAAAAGGAAGACATTTATCATATTTTCTACTGTATATTGGGGGGGACAGATTGGTAGTTTCTCAGTATTGGGGGGGGGACATGACCCCCTCAATGAATGCGTGGTTACACCCTAGGGTGTTAAAAAATATCAAATGAATCCAAAACAATGTATATTCCAGCCGGTGAGTGGCAAAGTGACTTCATGCAGTTGGTAGTGCCCCTGTTAAAATAGCATCTGCGTGCTAACCACATGTTTTATTGGGAATAGAAATTGATAAAAATAAATTGGCAACATAACACAGAGTAAGCCACATCTTAAAAAATATAGTGATTTCTATACAATATTCATATCCGTTGGAACTGGAATGAGTGTGTTTACATGCACACTAGTATATCAGTTTTGAGGCTTATCCTGATCATGGACCATGAGAAACCTAGTGATACATACAGTATCCTTGTATGATCATAACAGTATCCACATTTCACCAGTGCAGGCGTGTCTTTGACTCATCCACATCCAGCAAATCTGTATCATCTGTACAGAGGAACCTCAGCAGCTGAGGATGGACCCAGTTTGGTTTGGCTGCATTTACCAGCAGCAGAGATGGAAATTTAGCTTCTCCATCTCATCTTCAGTAATTGAGACAAGTGCTTTGTATTTCCAGTGTCAGACTTGAACTTTCATTTCAGTGTATGGATCATCTTTACATCATTTATCATCATCATTTTTATTTTACTGACAACAACAACAATATAACTCGAGTTGAAGATGCACCTGTGAACATGGCAGAGAGTGATCAGGAACCTGGATAAGGTGTTTATATGCAACAGTATCCTGGTTTCTATTGGCGCTCCAGCTGACATCCAGCTGTCCAATTCAGTATAAAGGCTCATCCAGGTTTCTGACACCAGGATTTGATGTTTACATGCACAAACATACAGCAACTACAAAAATCAGATCTTAACCAATTAACTAATAAAAGACCCTGAACAGGAATACGCACTCTAAGTGTCTTAGCTCTGTTGTGTTCCATTTCTGTGATATTTGATCTTGACTATTGTCAGTGTATCATTTAGTATCATTTAAGTTCAGTGATATCAGTCCATTTCTCTGGTAGGGTCTACCAGGCTGGAAGGGTTCAGTCAACATTGATGAGTCCGACATTCATGTGGATTTCACTCCTTTTATTTCCAACTCCCTATGATGTCTTCAGGGTTAGCATACACATACACATACTGTACTGCAAATAGAAAGCAGTCAATTTTTCTCTCTGGATTATTCTAATTATTATGATTCTTTGATTAATGATTAATTCATATGATTAAGATTCTTTATTTTCGTTTGACACTAGAACTCCCAGTTGAAACAAACAGGGTTGATAAAATAGGTCTTTATTAAGAGTTCATTTACAACATGACAACAAACACATTTCAAACTGTGCTGTGTTCAGTTACAAACCACCACCACGCACACATTCCTCTGCCCTACAGAGCCAAAATGCAGTAACTATGTGTTTTGTCAAAATTGAGTTAAGACCAGAGTCTGACTTGCTGTTTTACCATATAAACACAATGCCATAGACATGACACAAAAAAACAGCATGTAAAATTTGCAAGAACAAGAGAACAGAGGGCAAAACCAAACTGCAGTTAGAGACTGCACTCTGGCTAGCTAAGGTTAGCTGGTGAGATAGCCTTAACTATATCACACAGTAGAACGTAGGCACGGACTCGCTATGCAGACCACAGACACAGGCTTTACACAAAAGGCTGAAGTTTATTGCCGCACTAGGCGGAAGGCAAAAAACAAAAAGCCAAAACACTTCAGAAAACAGGAACGAAAAATCAATTCAAGGTGAAGGCAGGCAAAAGGCTCAGGGAAAAGAAGCTAAAAGTAACAACGTAAACACTGGAGAAAATCTTACACAAATAACTTGAGGAACTTGACTCGGGAGTGCTGGCACACTTGACTAGACAGACAAGACGAACTGGCAAACAGACTAGGGTGGACACAGACTAAATACACTGAGGGGAAGACACTAACAAGACACAGGTGGAAAGCATTGGTAATCACACCAGGGGAAGACACAGGGGCGGGGAGAGAGGCGCACAGGGAAACAGCCGGAGCATGACAAGCTAAAGATAAAATACTCGCTTTTTCTGGTTTCCTGTGATTGAAAAATCGATGCTCTCATTTTAGTAATTGAGTTTGTTATACCACATGATTGGGAGGTAACTAAATCCAATCATAATGGAGTAAAAAAATAAGTAACACCAGATAAACAGTAACTAACCTAGATTAGCAGAGTAGCAGCCATCTCTGCAGCCTCTGAATCTTGTGGAATTCACATAGTTTGATGCAGTTAAGCTACTTTTAAATCACATATTTAATCAAACATGAATATATTACAATAACCTTTTAGTTCAAATGGACAAGAAAGCTGAAGAAGAAATGAGAACATATTTTGTACTGCGTCTCCCTGTAGCTACCCTTTAGATTGTTGATTGTTCAGTATCTAAATGTGTATTTGGGTTTTATGTTGTATGTATGTAAGTTTGTGACAATGATTAATAATCAGCCTAAACAGACATAAAGTTATGGTTTTACAATTTATATAGCCTACAGCATGTTGCACAATTTAGCTAAGAGCCTTCAAAACATGACGCATCATTAATAACATGTTGAATAAAGCACCAAAGTAAGTGGTAATCAGCCCGTACATGTTAAGCCTGTATGATCAGTTTAGCAGCAGCAGCTGAGCTTGTTGCAGGTTGAAATATCCTCGATTATAGGGATAACATTGTTTATTCTGCTGTAATATTATTTCAAGTTTCAGATTTAACTATAGAAAATGTACATCTTTCAACTATCATTCCCATTCACATCATTCCAAGTCCAGGATCTACACTCTGTCAATTAGGCTGTGTGATTTAGTCTGATAGACAGTCCAGCTTTTGTGTTACTGTCATTGCCTCTAGAAAATCAAGCCCCCCTTATTTTCTCCGCCTGGGTCGTTTTTTTTTGCCTCCCATCTGTGCCTCTGCACACTCCTATTTTTTAAAAGCCAGACAGAGAGGGACTGTGGCCCAGAAATCCTGCTCTGAAGATGGGTACCAACTCGCTGTCAGCACTGCTGTCTGCCCTCCCGGGACCTAACCTGATTACAGCACCATCATTCTCTCTCTTTTAGTCTTGAACACACACACACACACACACAGTTGTGGCACCGCTCTCGATGTACATCTGTACTTTGCAGCTCATTGAATATGCCTTTTCAACTGCATTATTATTTGAGCCTTGAATCTGTGTGGCCTCCCGTCACTGGATTCCAGGCTGCCTGAAGTCTCAGAGACAGAGATGACTGTGGAGATATTGTTGCCGATGACAGCTGGCCAGTCACATAATTGGCTTGTCGACATGTCACTCTCTATCACTGATGTTTCCATTGGAGCAGAACACTGGTCTGGGGGAAAGGAATCCACTGCTACATCTATAATTCAACTGAGACTCAAACTGTCTACAGCCAGCAGTTTTTACTTGGCAAAACTTACAGCTTATAGTACTTGGCACAGGTATGAGCTTTGCCAGGAAGTGTTACTGCAGGGTTTGTTTCATAGCAGGTCAACAGGAGCAGTAATTGGGCCATGGTGTTTTGCACTGTGCAAACCAATCACTAAACTTTACTCAGAGGAATACTCTCAGTTTTCGAGAAAGTGGTCTGTTGGTCAACTTAGCAGTTAAATGATAGTGATGGGACAACTGGTTCGTTTTAGTGACTTAGTTCTTGAAGTCTCGTTCAGTAGCCTGTGAGCCTGTGTAGCTGTCACGTGAAAAATGAACAAAAGACTAATGAAGGAACAACCCAAACCAGTCAGCTGTCACGTGAGAAAAACTAAACTCATGCATTATTATTGTTGCGCAGGCGCAGCCAAAATGAACGAATGACTCTCTGTCCCTGGCAGATCACTAGCTTCATCACTTCAGCAAATATTATACTGACACAGTTTGCTCCAGAAGAACTGTCTACACCAGCATTTCCAGTCCCATCTTCAGGTACTTTCTGCTACCGGATTAAACCTGTTCCGATGTTACAGCTGGCAGAATGCCAGATTAGTGCTCTTCCAACTTCATGTCACCAGTTTGTATTTGGCCCTTTCCTGTTTCAACATGACAATGCTGCACAAAGCAGCTCCATAAAGAAATGGTTTGACTAGCCTGCACAGAGCCCTGACCTCAACACCATCCAACACCTTTGGGATGAACTGGAACGCCAGACCTCATCACCCAACATCAGTGTTGGAGCTCACTATTGCTCTTGTGGCTGAAAAAAGAAGAGTGGAGGCTGTTAAAGCGGCAGATTAATGCCCATGATTTTGGAATGAGACGCTAAACTATCACATATGGTGTAAAGTTTAGGTGTCCACATGCTGTTGGGCATGTAGTGTAACTTGTAGAACAGAGTGAAGGTCTGGGCCAGCAGCATAGAAAAAAGACACTTTTTAATTTAGTTAATTAAGGTCATTCATGACTGTAAAAAATAAGCTAAAACCATATTTTGCAAAGTTTCAGAATACTATATCAAGCTATAAAATGTTGAAAACATTACAGTCACATTCCATGCCTCAGATGGGACTACTGTGAGAATCCTACTGCCACTTTCTGCATTTTAAACACTTCTAATAATGTATTCACTTATTATACACTATACAATCTGTCGGTGTGGGCAACATTAACACGCCATTAAAAATTCAACTAAACGCAAGTAAAGCTGGAGAGAGCTGAGGCATGCCATGTGTGAGCTCTAGACAATGCATATTCTGCAGAGTGAAGGGTACAAGGCAGAGAAGTCTTCCCCCATGCACAGAACAGAGTGAGCCCCAGGCAGAGCTTCACTTCTGGGCCCATCTCGCTAACCGCCTGCCTTCATCCACTTTGATCACGGAGGTGAGCAGAGGAAATTCAGGAGAGCTCAACTTCAATCATCCAGCGGGGCTCTGTTGGTGAAGAGATTCAGTGTAGTGTAGCGTCGTGTGCTGGGAGACTTTTGTATGGTAATTTGTTATGGAGGTGGGGGGGTGAGGGCGGCTGTTTTTCAAAGGAACTCTTTGAAGTTTGTCAGAAGTGTACATGGATGCAGAGCGAGATTAGAATATACAGGAGTAATTGTTGTGTCCCAGGCAGAGATGAAACAATCAATAAATTCCTCAGTTATGACCTTCAAGTCTGAGTCAAACAGCTTTTGTTCCAATCTGACTTGAGAAAGTCATTTGACAGTTGAGACTGCTCTGCTGTCCCTGAGAGGACTGACAGGCACGGCAGGCTGGGATCTGATGTCCTCCATTACACAGCCACAGCCACCTGGGCGTCTACAGCTCTTTCAGATGTTGCACATAGAGATTTCAGCTGGTCGTACAAGGCACTAGTATAGAGTTATAAGCACATTGTTCTAACTATAGAATGATATAACAAACACATCATTCAAACTGTAGGTTGAGTACTTAATGGGGCAGTTTTATAGATAATTATACTTTAGTTTCTTGTGCGTGTTATCATGGAATATCTTTATGTTTTTGTGAATTATAGATTCTAAACAGGTAATAATCTGGCTTCTTAAGACTTTAAACCAGACTGTCCTCACAAGAAAAACAACAGCATTGGCTGTTGTTCAAATGCCGTTAACATTTTTACATTCACTTGACAAGGACTTCTCATGGCCATGTGAAGTAGCACCACAAACCCCTTAGGGAGGAGGTCTGGGTGGATGGTTTGTAAGGCAAAACATGTGACTGTGACACAGAAGGCCACTACATCTCATTTCCTACCGAGTAGGTTTCTTTTGAACCCAAAGTTTTTGTGCCTAAACCCAACCCAACCCTAACCATAGGTGGCAGATCATTTGTAATGGTTTTGGAGGACACTGACAGGCACTGAAAGCACTGACAAAATGTCATCCTGCTGATCAAATAACACTCATATGGGCTGTTTTGGAAGGCCATGAAGAACAATTCATTTTGTCGCTTAGTTTGATTATTTGATTTGTGACCTAGAATCTGGTCCAATACTCCTTCCATTGCCCTGTGACCACTAAACAGGCTAAAGGGGCTACATGATCTTGCTCACTTATAGGTAGGTTTATAGCTTGGAGAGCTTGGAGCTGCAAATAAGCTGACTTTCCCTGGTTGGTGTTGTACTTGTATTTAGAATGTGTGCTTGGTGTGGGATCCAGGTCTCTAGTAAATTTGTTCAGCTTAAAACAGTCAACGAATTTTCAGACTGCATAAAACTTGTGTTCTGTGCTTGTTTGAAGAGGTTGGCAGTGCTTCAGAAACATTCCAGCAGTGTTCGATGTCCAAATGTTTCTAAGAGACCAAACAGAGAAAAAGAAGAACATAAAAAAGATACAAAAAAAGCTCCACTTCACCAGAAATAACTGCACTAGATGTGGCACTTTAGTGGCTTTAGATTTAAATAGTTTGGGGTTGTACTTGGCTACTTTCCACCAAGAACAATTTGTCTAACATCTTCAGAGTGCATCATTGTCCATTTTGCTGGAGAGCAAGCCTCATGTCACCTATGCCTAATTGGTGTAATCCATGCAGCTGCTCATGTGCAGCACTGATCTCAGTGGGTTTGTACACAAGTGTCAATCAGAGGCAACCCCATCAAGCTCACATATGTTCACAGCATGCAGAAATAATCATGGCAACCTTCATCACGCATCCTAATCAACCCTGAAGCCATTTGTAAGTACACTCCATGCTGAAACAGCTTGATGTGGTGCTGCTGATCTGTCATTGTGTTCTGACCCCAGACCTCAAAACTGACGCTGTTAAGTTTTATTCTGGTAAACACTGTAAGATGGCAAGATTGTTGTGTAAAAATACAGCATCTCAAAGAGGTGCTCTAACAGACAGGAGTGTCCAATTACTACTGAATGACTATATATACACACATATATATATATGTATATATATGTATATATAGATAGATAGATAGATAGATAGATAGATAGATAGATAGATAGATAGATAGATAGATAGATAGATAGATAGATAGATAGATAGATAGATAGATAGATAGATAGATAGATAGATAGATAGATAGATAGATAAATACCCCCTGCTTGTCCAAGTCTAATTTCTGATGTTGGGTATGATCTCTCTTCTGCCCACAAGAAGTGATGAATCACGACTGAAGAGCAAAACAGCACCAGGAAGCAGGACTCAATGTGCAGTATTTTCTAGTATGAATATGTGTTTTAATTGTTTGGCTTGATCCTGACTTTCATTAAAAATATTTGTATAAATACACATCTGTGTGGTAGGAGGTCTTAAGTGAAGTGGACTGAATGTTTAGTGTTCTGTCTTCTAAATATTTCTCAACAAAGTCCACGTCCTTGGTAACATTTGGTTGAATTTGGGGAATTCAATGACATGAAGAGGACTTTATATTCTACAATTACACATGTATTCAACATGTTGTTTTTTAAATCTTATTCTGATGTTTTATCAGACTAAATATTTTAAAACTGGACTGTTTTTAGGCAAAAACAACAACAACAAAACTAAATTGAGTGAATTGAAATAAAAGGTATTTAGTATTCTCCACCAGAATGACATACCAGACAGTGTAGAAAAAGCTTTAATGGAATTAGACTATAAAGTAGGGAGATACAATTGTTATTTTTAAAAGTAGAGTTCAGTTTATCTAAAATCCTGGTTGCTGTTTATGTTCTTATTGTAGTCTCAGCTCAATTTAGAAGTCAGTGTTTACAAGAGCAGTTACTCTTGCACCTGCTGCAGGACCAGCTGCTGCCTGTTCACCATAACTCCATATTAACGCACACACTCACACACACACACACACACACACACACACACACACACACACACACACACACACACACACCAACAACATATCACATGCTCTCACTCTTATTTCTCCTTTGACATCATCTTTATTATCTGTATCTAATTAAATTATACTGATTAAAGGTTTCTGTTTTAGACCTCTAGTAGCGCTATGAAGCTGTTTCTATGAGTGGTTCCCCATTTTGTCTCTATCTCAATGCACGCATTCAGGTGGCGTGATACACACATATACTGTACATGGTGTCACTATTCCACTGATCTACAGGTGGAGGCCACGTGTACAGATACGCTGCAAAGCGCCAACAAAGACAGAGAAGAAGAAGTAAACATGGATGTACACCATGCTGGATTTAAAATACTTGGCTTTGCAAATGTTTTATGAGGAAGGAAATGCACTCGACACGTTTGTTAGACCTCAGGGAAACACATGGTGCGTTTTGGTGAGAAACGCTGAATGTAAACCTAACTTTTGTTTGTTTACAAGAAAACTACGGGCACCTGTAAGGCCTTTACAATAAATCTGATCTGGTTTAGTTGGTGTTGTGCACCTCTGACATGATGACTGTGATGAAGTCTGATTGTTAAATTGATCAATACTAAACTGGTTATTGATAAAATGACCTAACCTGAGATTTGATCAGATTCCACAAACCTGAAACTGTCTTTTTGTTGAGCTTGAAAGTTCATTCTTGACCTTAAAATTGACAGAATAATCTAGATTGACAACTCCGTCTGCTGATGAAGACTGTAAGATGCACTTTCTCTGGATATACAGGTGGACCTGGAGTTAATATTATGTTGTCAAACTGTATTTTCATTGTTGTAATTCTGAGTTTCAGTGCTGTTTCAGCGCTGGTGTGTACATCAGGAACGCTCCCTTCCGCTGCACCGGTGGATGTGGATGTTGCTGTAATCCTCAGGATGCTGAGCAGAACCCATCATGGGATTTCACACCTCCTTCTCTCTTCTCCTCATTTCCTTACCTCCTTGTTCCCTCAACCCCTCATCTCCTCTCTTTTCATCACGCATCTCCTGACTTTCCTTCCTCCATTTCCATTTCTATTGGCAAGCAGTAAACAAGTGGGAAGGTGAGCAGAGTGCAGCGCAATCAATAACAGGACTGTGGTTGATTGGTGTGGAGATAGCGAGTGCATGCACACACAAACACACACACACGCACACACACACACACACACACACATGGTCATAGAGGTCAATCTGAACAAGACATCGAGGGGGTGCGATCAGTGTTAAATGGTGGTTGCTTGACATTAACAAACGAACAGGAATTTCTTAAAGTAGGTCTGCACTGCCTCTGACCTCAATTCCTCATTTCCTCTGTCAGCACACACACACACACACGCATGAACATGGACCTGAATGTGCACACACATAGACACAAGCACGCTTGTTACTCTAGCTCTCACATGTACATGACAGCATGCTCCCAGCACTCACACATGCACACACAGACAGGGAGTTATTAGCAGTTTCTCTCCATTAGGGAGGACAGCTGCTGTTGTCGTGCATTTCGGCTGCTTTACTTGATCAGTTAATGGCACTTACTTCCCAAAAAGAGCCTCCACCTGGCTTCCATGCCACTCCATCAGCCTCTGATTAAAAGCTGAATGTTAATACCAGCGCTCTGGTGCTCCTGTGTGTAAAACAGGGCCTCAGATCAGGATGAAATAAGGATTTTTGAAGAATATTTGAAGAAATCATCTGCTGTTTCTGACCAAATAACTCCCAAGAAAGAGAAGATTCGACTCATCTCGGGAGCATTTTAAAGAAGTTTAAGTATGTAAGTATGTACTCTGGGACTTGACAAGCAAGAGAGACACTTGTCGCAGTGCATTGTGGGTTGAATGGCTTTCCAAATACCTCTAGGACTGTGTACATGATGGACAATGTTGCATCTCATGCATCTTACCTGCAGATGAGGCTGCTCCTGTTTTTTCAAGGTCACCTCACAACAATTCAGAGCATCTTCATTACTTCTGTTGGCCCTCTATCGTTCCCATAGCAACCCTGCTGAGCTGACAGATGAGAGGCGCGGGAGTCAGCTTCCCACATAGTTGGAAAAACACGCACACACACAGGCACACGTACACACATTAAAACAAATGCACTCACACACACATGCACACATAACTACATCTAGCGAAGCATACCCTGCATTGTTTAAAATAAACCAGGCATCAGAGGCGAGGTGTTGGAGCGAGATTGTCGTACACAAATAGGCCATTATGGCAAAAGTGGAACACAAGGAGTCTCCTATGAAAACAGAGTGTTCTCTCTCTTTCTGCTCTCTGTGTCTGTCTCTCTGTCGCTCCCTCTGTGGGCAGGCCGTGTGAGCCTCAATGCTCGTTATCAGAACAAACAGAGATGAGGGTGGAAGAATGGGATACACACCATGTACCAGAGAGGGGAGGATGAAGGAGTAGAAAACAAGAGAAAATCAAACACCCGGCATGAGGGCAACACCAGGGAATTGTTTCTATCGGCGCACACCTACTTCCATAGGGAGCTTTACCATTTTAACGCATTAAAGACGCGCCACACCACAACACCCCAATACACGAGATTAAAGAAAATTGAGTTCCAATTCCAGTCCATATCAGATGTACATTTCCCTGGAGGGTCTAAAAAGAAAAAGGAAAAGGGAGAGACTCTCCAAAGGCTGCAATAGGCTTGTAATGAATAAGACATTGCATCAGAATTGGAAAGACAGTGAAATCTCCTTCCTGTCTGCTTGCTGTGAGACAAGGGTTTTATTATTACCAGCTCTGTCTTTTTATGTCCTTGGAAGTGTGAATCCACAGTGTAACGAGTGGTGAAACATTCCAATAAATCTAGCAGGCACAGTGCTGAGAGAACCAGCACCATCAACTCCAAATATCAGCCTCGTCCTCAGGCTGAGGACTTACAGAGCTCTGCTATATGTACATGTCTACACTGATAGACTGTAGCCTGATGTTCTTGTGTTTGTGGCATGTTATGATGTGTATGACCTTAACAATTCATGGGACTTCATGGAAACAGTTACAAAACAGAACAATGTGTGTATATACCGAAGTGTTTCGATTAATTTAATTTCCACCTCATATTTTTCACATTCCATCAACATTTGGATTCATTCCAGTGGTTTTCCGGTGGCACCAAGACATTTGATTATGATTACTGTAATCATAAATATAATTTAACAAGAGTCTGCAGCCATGCTAGCAGCACTGTGAGGCTGTACTTAGGCACAGTGGTGCTTTGAGCTAAATGCTAACATTAGCATTCTAACATGCTTACCATGACAATGCTAACATACTGATGTTAAGCAGGTATAATGTTTACCATGTTCGCCATCTTAGTTTAGCATGTTAGCATGCTAACATTAGTTAATTAGCAGTAAACACTAAGTGCAGCTGAGGCTGATGGGAATGTCTTTAGTTCTGCAGGTATTTGGTCAAAGTGTTGGACACTTTGGTTTATGTTGACCTGATGATGGTGCTAGATGAAAAATTAAAGGAACCAAAGTTATTACAGTTCATCCTGAGGAGAACACCAAATTTCATGTCAATCCATTCAATAGAAGTCGAGATATTTCACTTAAAACCACAACTGACTGACATTTCCAATTCTGGAGCCATGCCGCTAGCTTGACTAAAAATACCTGGTGTCCAATCAGTATCATTTTCCACCATTTATTCCATTTCACATTCGACATTTGTTTTTTTTGTAAACCAAATAGTGTTTTTGTAAATGGGAAATGTGGTTTGCAATCACCTAGTCATTATAGTAATAAAAATATAAGTATATGTATAATAAGACATAATGTATGTCTATATCTTGCAAGTAAAGGCCAAAGAAAGTGAGCACAGGCAGCTGAAAACTTGTGCATGTCAGCCACGTTTTGATTAAACAACTTTAGTTTTTGACCTTCAACTTTATAGATGAAGAATGATTTGCAGCCAGACGCCTTATCCATGGCTGGAAACTGGCCCCTGCCGTGCTGCAACGCAGTCACCCATCGAGCTCCCTTATCTCCCGAGGGAAACACCCTCAGTCCTGATGTCTGGATATCTACGTAACAACACTGTCTGCCCAAAATCCCAAGCGGCTGGCACAGCCTGTAGAGAACAGAGACAGCCTGGGCTTGAATCAGACTTCTGATAACAGTCAAAGACGCTCAGACTTTGACAGCAATTCAAACACACACACACACACACACACACACACACACACACACACACACACACACACACACACAGAGGAGTGATCAGAAGCTTGATAAAAGCAGGCTGATTAAGTCAAGATAGAGGATAGGTTTAGTTTGCGGTTGTATTTATCCAACCTGTGTCACAGAGGATTTAAATCAGCCCGACAACATCAGTGTCAAAGGCAGGATGTTGGGTCTGAGGTAGTTGCAGTACTGCAAGCTGCCATTGGGTGTCCCTGCTCCACCAGTAACATCAACTAGATGTCTGCGGACTCTGTGGATGTGGTTTTGCCCTCCCTGCTCCCAGCACGAAGGTGAATGGACTGGAAATCTAAATGAAATCCAGCAGCTCTCCTTTCTATTTCTTTCCCTGTCCTCTGTATGTGTATGTTTTTGTACGTCTGTCATTATGAGGAGCAAATATCCCAACAGGGCAACAGGCCAGTATAACTAAATAACAAAATAGGTCGTTGTAATCCAAACCTATCACCTATCTGTAGGATGAAGACGTAGGAAACTACTTGGTTAAAGCTGCTATAACCAATATTTTTATATTAACAATGGATGAAATGACTGTAATGTGAAAGGGCTCGCTCGTAGGGGCGAATCCACAGAGAATGATCTCCCACGCGACTCTGCAGCTCCCCTCAGCTCTGCTGAGCTTTTTACTGTCTTTCTGCTCATTGTTTTGGTTTTACAGCCTGCAGCTGTCTCACCACTCTCATCAACAGAGTTTTTATATACAGCAGGCAGTTTTCAGTCAAAAAGCTCTGATAAAGACCCAGTACACTACCTGCTCAGCACCAAACAGCAGAAAAGAGTTAGCAGCTAGCTGATGAACATAGTGGAGCATTTAGCAGCTAAAGAGAGATTTCCCTCAGGAGCTGAAGACTAAAATAGAGCTAAAAGGAGTGAATATTGGACTTAAAGGTGGACACAAAAACCACTCCAAATGAATGCTAATGTTGCGCCTTATCTGCTGTATGTTTCAGTAATAAACTGTTTGCTAACAACTTTTTTAAGCGGATAATATTATGTCAATATTGTGTGTACAGCTTGTATTTGCTGCCCCCAAGTGACCAAAAGATCAGTTAATGAACATGAAGGTTAGGGAAAGATTGCTTTCATGATTAAAATAAACCGACATTGACTTTTGGTCGAAGACAAGATGCAGACCACAGCCTCCATGAGGACAGTCATGGTTCACAAGACAGCAGGTCACTTGTCAGCAGTCAAACATCTTTCTTTCTTGTTTTTCTGGTGAGGACAGTCTCAAAGAAAGAATATAGAGATGTTATCCTGATGTCAAAGTACTGGTGAAATGTGTGTGTCAAAAGAGGTATGTGGTGTAGCATCAGTAGTTCAACCTTTTCCAAAACAGCAGAAGTGGTCAGATCCATTATTTATGGGGTTCCATTCAAGGCAAAGACTGAATAAAAATACTCCAAACACCTTGAAGCCAAATGATTGCACTATGGGTCCATAACTCCAGTATTTACTTCATTATCCTCTGTGTGTTCTCATTTACAAACCTCAGGTTGCCCTAGAGTGATTTACTGGAAGAGTCATGCTGCTTTAATGTGCCCACTTTATAAGTCATAAATACAACTTGTGGCAGATTCATGTACATTTCAGTCAGAAATATCTACATGGGCCATTAAATTAACAGCTGTCTCTGGGACATTTAGAGAGCTGATTCATGCTGCTATACTAGAAAACATTTTTTTTCAAAACTGTATATTATAAGATTTTGTTATTAGCAGCTAAAGACGTTTTACCTAAAGCGTACCTCACCTTAACCAAGTTTTTTTTTTTTTTTGCCACAACCTTTAACTATACAGGTGGCAGTCCAGAAAAGGCTGGATTTGCTTTTGTAGCACTGATGTTGGTCCATTTGGAGGGAACTGTTGTTAAGGTGGGAGGACTTGTTGTTAAGGTGCTATGTGTGGCATTTTGTGTTTCTCAAAATATAGAGCTGAAGTCCTGCCATCACATCTGAGCTGGCTGCTTTTCCACTGACGGGGTTTACGCTCCGTATTCTAAGATAAGAGCATGCTATTAGAAATGGTAACCTTCGTAATTTTAACAAAGTTAAACAACAGTTTATTTGTTAGCATACAAAAAACTACAGTTTTACCAGCATGGCAGTGCGCAAAATAAGGAATCTTTTCTCCCTTGTTCAAATTCACCAACACTCTCTGTACTCTGTATAATCTAAAACACACCTTTGCCGTTCAGGCCTCCCTGACCTGCTGTTGTTATTGTCATTAGCCATGTCTGGACTAGCTGCTGCTACTCAGCTGGCCTCTTTTGTCTTCTGGTGAAGTTTAACCTGCTAAGATCTCAGATCTGTGGGAAATGGTAGGCCTCATTAAAACCGCTAAAATATATTAATGCGTTTTTTCATCCACTATTGTTATGTGAATATTAAGAGTTGGACACATCGAGATAATTCCCCAGTCGGTGCCATTAAACCACTGCAGAAGAAGACAACGCAACAAGATGACGTACTGAATAGAGCATCAGTCAAAGCTCAAACAATGGAAAACATGATGGAAACCTGATTGAAATATGAGCTTTCTGTTAGTTTCATGTGTTCATGTGAGGAAGGCTACAGCCTCCTCATCGCTCCACACAGATCTGATGTTTTCATCTGCTGACATTTTTAGTCTCTTCAGTGACGCGCTACATGATTAATGTCCATCATGATTTATTTGCTAAGTCTGTTTCCATTGCACGTAGTTACATTTTATTTTTATTGATGCACCAGCTTTTCCACCTCAGTCAAGGACAAAAACGTTTAATGGCATATTTCGACTTTTGTTCATTTTCTGGTGTTTTTGTTGAACAAATAGTAAATGTGCATTAAAAACAGGTGGATGGAAACACACAAGATTTTACTTCCACATACATTCAAGTGCCCAAAATGTAAGTTTTCTTAGTAATGGTTTTATTTGTTTTTATGGTAAATATTCAAATGTTTCACCAAATATTTATGTGATTTTTTGATGTTAAAATTTGACATGTAGCACCTTTAATTTTGATCTATTGTAGTTAGTATAGTTAGGTTAAAAGATTCTGCAGGTGTAGCAACACAAATGTGTAGAGACAATGTGTGAGAAAGAGACAGGCAGGTCGAGACAAAGGGAATAGATTCCCCACTGCTCTTGTAGCTCCTTTTAACTCTGACGTCTGCTCTGTCGACGTGAGTGAGCTACTTTTTCTCTCCATTTTCTGCTTCTGAAATGTCAAAAAAGGTGCTGTGGCTGCTGCGGAGCTGCTCTGTGTCTTTACTACCAGAGAGATGGGGAGAGTGTCACTGTAATTGTAGTATGAAGACTGCTATTTCTCTCTCTGTCTTTCTGTCTTTTCAGATTTGAGTTTGCAGAGGAGAGAATTTTCTTCCTCATTAAAAACACTGTAAGAGGAGCAGAGTCTGGTAGCGGCACACAAACACACACACACACACACACACACACACACACACACACACAGATACTCATACATACACAAATACACAAACATAAACATGCAGATACACTGAAGGTTCAGTCGAGCTAACTGAATCTGACAGAGCAATCACAGTCACATGCTTCTCTCTCTTTTTATCTCATCTCTGTTTCATCTCCCTCCCGCCTTCGCCCTCACACCCTCTTTCTCCCCTCTATTTTACTGTTGCATTCCTGTTTTCCCCTCTACTGCTTCATCTGTCCTCCTTGCTTCTGTTCTCCACTTTTCTTATTGTGTTTTACTTAATTCAGCCTCTTCCATCTTTCTCTGAGCAAAATGGACTACAATTGATAAAAGAACACCTGGACTGTTACATTTCCACTGAAGTGATTGGGACATGGAGAATAAAATAAACCATATGGTCATACAATGTATAAACATTGACTTTAGTGATCACATATTCATTAGGTCATACTACAGAGTTTGGTGCTTCTATGGTCACAAGGACAGAGGAAGAGGGTAGTCTGAACAGTGATCAATTGTAATTTTACATTCAACTTAAAATTAATTGTTGAGTAGATATTTAACACAAAATGAAACCTGTGCATATAAAGGTTATTCACAAACTGTCAGTAGCATCTTGAGGGTGATCTAGTATGGTCTGTCAGAGTTTAATAAATTCAGTTTTGAAGTTCAGCCTTGAATACAGGGCCACAATAATGTGTGTTAGCATGCTACAGTATGGGCCGCTGCCATAACATCTTGGCTATTGCTAAATGTGCCATTGGAGCACAGTTAGCATTACGCTGTTTGAAGATAACTGCAAGTTACTTGCTATTACGAACAACCTTCAAATCACATTTTGACTGTAGTTGGTAGCATTACATGGATCCATCTCATATTCCATGTAATAAACGCTTGACAGGTCGTCAGGTTAGGAACTTATACATTCCTTTAACTGTTGAAAAGGGTTCCTCAGTATGCCAATGATAATGTGCGGTTAGCCAGGACATGAAAAGGAAAGGGCAACCAACTCACACCAGCTGTGTCAGAGGTACAGTAAAGGTCCAGTAGCTGGGGTGTGAATGTGATAAAATTGCTGCTTTTC
Source organism: Macquaria ambigua (assembly GCA_008360985.2). Classification (NCBI taxonomy): domain Eukaryota; kingdom Metazoa; phylum Chordata; class Actinopteri; order Centrarchiformes; family Percichthyidae; genus Macquaria; species Macquaria ambigua. The sequence continues at coordinate 56,310 of VMKM01002040.1, forward strand.
TGAAGCATCGATGTGCTTCCAAGCTAGAAAGTAGGACAGCTGCATATCCTGATGTGTGGATTGGTGTCACAGGTGTGTGGGCTTACATAGAAAGCAACAGGTGCAGAAAGCATTGCCCTTACAGGACAAATCTGGTATTTTACAACCTGGGTCTTATTCTCATACTAGGCCATTCTGACTTTGGGTCATGCTAACTTTACCCTCACCACCTCTGCTGTATGCTGACGTTTGGGAAACTCTGCCAAAACAACATATATCAGAGCAAGCAGCGCAAGCCTCCCAAAGCTTTCCACATATCTTCAGTTTAACGTCAATCATTTCAAAAGTTTGTCCCTGAGTCTGACAGAGTGTAGCCTCCTAGATTAGCCACTGTAGCTAACACAATAGCATCCTGGTTTTGTGGCAACATACTGGCAAACTAAACTAGTTTTCAGCCCAGGTTGAGAAATATTCCCTTGCCTAACACAGAGTGATAAGCAATAGTGTGTCGAGCACATGCTTTATTTTCTAATGTATGTAAAACAGTTGGCTCGTAACACACATTTTAAACAAGAAAGTGTAATCTAATTTAATTGGAATCCAATTGTAATGTTTTGGGTGAAAGTATCATGGATATAATGAGTACATTTATTTTATGGAAAAAAGTGAGTATCCACAGACTGGATTATTGGGCTGAAAAAAGGCAATGTTAACCCTACCACCAACAAATTTACAGACTAATTTAGCGATTCAGTGGTTTTATGGTCATCATCAATAAAACAGCAAATTCAAAAGGGCCACAAACAGATTGCTTGGTCTATGTTCCCTTAGAAAGTTTCCCTTTATCTGGAGCCAGCAAGTAATTACGCACGTAAAGTTAGCAGTCCGAACAAGCAGGTAGTTCACACGTTTTCAGTTGCTTCCCCCAAACCCAGAGCCTATCAGGTGCTGAGAGGGGATTGATTTTGTAAGGAAATGTTTCTGCAGAGTGTCACTTGAAAGAACTACAGTGGCAAACAAAGTGGAAGCGGATGTTCTGCTGACACAGCATATTATCATCACTCAACATGGTGTTTGCTAAAGGGCAGCACTTCACCCAGGAGGATTTTCTCAAGTTAACAACAGTCCCATCGCCCAAAAACTGTACAGTATTGACTGTTCTTCTCCAAGTCAACAAAGAAGTCATATCCCAGCTCTCATTGGCTGTCTTTGATGTTTCCTTTTCTTCCCTCTCTGTCTGCGATGCTGGGTGGGTGGAGGTGGAGAGGTAATGTGATGCAGAGAAGCGACTGGAGCGAGACGGAGCTCCGAGAGAAAACCCAGGTTCACACCAGGGTGGCTTACACTGCTGCTTTACTCTCTGTTCACACACACACACACACACACACACACACACGCACAAGCATGCATATTCACGGCTGTGCACGCACATACAGTAATACCAGAAACACACACACACACTCACACACACACACACACACACACACACACACACACACACACACACATTCAGAGCGGCTTATGAGTTGTGCACCTCAATACCAGCCGCAGTATAGCCCATCTGTGAAAAGGTAAATTGAATTTTACAGGCACAAAGCCGACTCCCCTGCGGTCTTTAGAAAAAAAAGCCCCACTTTGTGAGTCTAAAGCTTTTCTAAAGCTTTCGTCTCTTCATCGCTTTTTTCCCCTTTTCTTTTCTTCTCCCCCTCCCTGTCTCTCTCCCTGTCTCTCTCTCTCTCTGTGGGGGAAATGAAGGTGTGAGAACCACTGATCGATATGCTCATTAAAGAGTTGTGTCTTTGGGAGGCATGCACAAAGAGCACAGAGGCAAACGCTGCACTGAAAAAGCCTGCTATATCACCATCCAGAACACAACAGCACCTTTCACAATTACAAAGAGCTAACGGAGAGTAAAACAAACTCTCTTTTTCTCCCTCTTCCTCCTTTTTCTCAACTTTTCCTCCTCCTCCTCCTCCTCCTATCTCCCAATGCCTCATTGCTTACCCAGAGATGTAGTTAAAGCACTTTTATTCTGCTTGTGCAGAGGATTTTCCAATCTGTCCGTGCCTCTATTATTAGAAACTCCCATACATAGTCTGTGTTTCTGTATTGAGTTAACACAAACAGCCATGCAGCTAGTCACTCTGCCCACACAATTAACCCCCCCCCCACACAGAGGTAGTGAGAAAACGCAGTTTTGCTATGTTAAATTCTAATTAACTACAGCACTACCGCCTCCCCTGCTCCATTGTGTGTGTGTGTGTGTGTGTGTGTGTGTGTGTGTGTGTCAGGCAGGTGGGATAGACTCTGACAGGTTGAATAAAATTGCCAGTGCGAGGTATCCCATCTGTGCAGGATCCACCATATGCTTTTCAAAAACTCTGCAAGGTTTCCATGCCAAGTGATGGAGAGAGACTGACACTGTTCCATCTGCCAGTGCAGAGTCTATATTTGAGGTGTACGGGTTTAAACTGGGGCGGAGAGATTACTACAATGCCCCCCTCACTTTGAGCTGTTTGGCTGAAATGTCCCTTGAGAAGAGGATAAAAACAGAACTGGAGTCAAAGTAAAATGTTTTCAGTCTGGTAAATAAACTTATTCACCTTTGGGATAGATAAGAAGATCAATATCACTCTCATGTTGGTCCATTAAATATGAAGGTACAGCCAGTTAGCTTAGCTTGGAAAGAAGGGGAACTAGCTCACCTGGCTACACCTGAATAAGGTACAAAGGTGCCTCTGAAGCTCACTCATTAACACGTTATATCTCATTTGTTTAATCTGTACAAAAACTGAAATGACAAGTTGGGTGTTTGCAGCAGCTTATTGCTTATTGCTTCTTTGCAACTTTTCGGAACTGTCAATCCAACGAGCACACTCACTTTATGCAGCACCTGGTGCATGTGTGCAGCTGCCAAAGTTTGCAGGATTTGAATTTTTTTCTCAAGCTTTCATCTTCATTCTTCACACAGCTACTTCTGTCACTTTTCGTGCGTATAACTGAGTGCAACACCATGAAGGCCTTTGAGGAGAGACTGTCTTAAAGTGTGCATTTGTACAATTCACTCCATCGAGAAGATGGCAGGCTTTTCCCCTGCCTTCCAGTGAGGCAGATCAGAACAGGTAGAGACACTTTGGCTTTCACATCTGGTCATGCAACATGTACGAGCTAGTTTGTTTCAAGCATACTGAACCCTTTAGGTACAAAAATGACTTGTTTAGGGAATGATCACGGTCCTGGTTAAAAGAAACCCACACTGACTGTTGTAAAGGAAATAAGCAGTGAACAGTGGCCTCCCAAGTCAAAGTCACATCCTGATTTTTTCTTAGAACATGTGATTCAGAAAGTAAAATGACTGGAACAGTACATAAAAATTCAGCTCACTTACGGAAACAATTGCAAATCATTGCTTCCACCCTTGGGTGCAAATGTTTGTGGTGTGTTTGCTCAGACCTGTGAGGGTGGATACGTTAGGATGGAGACTGGGAGGAGGGCTCCATTTGTGCCTCTGGTTCCCATAGTTGGACTGGCCAGCACTGGTTGCCTGGGTTACTGTATCCCTTGCGGATGGTCAGCTCGCTGTTGCTATGCTAATGAGAGTATATCAAAGCCACAAGCGGCAGCGGCTGCCTATCAAGTGCATGTGTGTGTGTGTGTGTGTGTGTGTGTGTGTGTGTGTGTTTTATTTACAGTGTGACACAACAGGGTCACAGAGAGGCCAGAGCTTTTAACTTGAAATGTCATGCCAATTAAGAATTTGTGAAATTAAGCAGGCAATATCAAACTTAGCATTTCATTCATTAGGTGTGGAGCTGCTCCTGATGGGATTTCTCTCTCTATCTCAGTTCTGTGTCGTGATCCCCACCTCTCCTCTCACCTCCCGACTGACTCCTCCTTTTACTCGCTCCTATTTCATTATTTACATCCCCTTCTCTCCCTCTTTTTGGTGCAGTTTATCAGTTTAATCAGCTTGTGTGGGGAGAGGAGGAAGAGGGGGGGGCACATGCGATCTGCATCATTCTCACATCCTCGTAGTAATGCATCTTTATTAGGCCAGCAGCAGCCCAGGAGACGAGTCTCTGCTATCACAGTCAATTAGCTGGGGAGCCGCTCGGGGAAGCGGCGTGCTTCTCCTTATAAATATCTCCAAAAAACTACACAGCACTCAGATGTATAGAAAGAGGCTTTCTCTTTATTAAAACACACTCAGAGCTGCAGTGCAAACCACACGAGAGAATGTCATCAGGCAGCGTAAGGTGCAGAGCTTTAGGTTTCATTTACTGAGAGAATCTTTTTTTAAAAAGGGAAAGGATGAAGGGTGCTTTGCTTTATTCAACACAGGGACATTTTACATATTACATTATCATTTCATCATGGCTTTCTGGCAATATGGCTTTTTCAATCAGCGGATACCGACATTATTTATTCATAGATGCTTTTTTAAAAGGCACACAAAATACAACATAGCCACAGTTGACACAATCAAATATACATGAATATAATATCAGTGTGAGGTGGGGGGAGGGGCGGCCGGTGGATAAATTAAACTTTATTCATGTGGAGAACAAGGAGAGGAAATGGAAAAAAGGATTGGAGTGGAGGACATTTACTACATCACATTTATTCCTCCATTTGCTCCACGATATTTCTTCACACAGATTTCTATTCAATTTGTCCGAAGCCACTTCTGTGTGTGCGTCACTTTCTGTTAGCCCGAGTGAATCTCTACTGTTGCTGTCAAGAGTGTGTGTGTGTGTGTGGTCTGGCAGTATATCCTTGCTTTAAGGCAAGTGTCTCTTTAATGAGGCTTTGCTGCAAAAGGAGCTCCCTAGGACTCTTGACGTGCTCTGCATTTCAAACACACTCTCCTGCAGCACGCAGACCACTAGCACATCCTCTCCTCCATCACACACACACACACGCATGCTACCTCACAGGTTGATGCGGGTGTATGTGTGTGAGTGTATGCCTCGCCATGCCAGAGCATTGATTGGTGGGTTTCCTGAACAGAGTGAGAGACAACCATTCTGATGCAGTATACCTCTCTTTCCCCTTCTCTCACTCTCACACACTTACTTTCTTTTGCCCTTTCTCCTTCTTCCTTCCGTCTCCCACTACGATACTCTCTGACCTCATGTTTATGTATCTCACCATGTCGAGCTGTTTGTCAGTGCTACTCTGTCAAAGGTCCCTCCTCCTTCTCCATTTTCTCTCTCTCCGTCTCTGCCTCACGCTGCAAAGGCCCAGAGATATGAATAATATAAAAAGTCCATAGAAAAGGAGATAGCATTACACACACTCAGATGCTGACAAACAGGCTGTTGTGTGTGTTGTTGGGTAGCAGTGAGCACAGAAGGCTAACAGGGGTAAAAAAATTTGCAAGATGCTACAAACAACAAACACAAATCCTGTCAAACAAACTCAGAGTCTGGATGCTCCGAGCAGAGCAGCACTAATGGACGGATTCTGTGGTTTGCTATGTGCTCAATGGGTTTGGCCACGTATTGGATCGGAGGAGCGGGCTTTTTGTTGCTGTAGACAATATCAGTGGCTTAGTAAATGTTATGAATAGGCTCACAAAGTGTGTTTGCAGTTTGAGCAAGAAGGCTCCCTGCCAGAGCTTCCTAAACAAAACTAGACTCAGCTAGTTTCCACTCATTTGGAGCTCTGATTAACTTACAGTTTCGAGAATTGACTCAAGATGCAATCGGGACAAGTGTTGTCTTTCTCTCTCTCTCTGTGTGTGTGTGCGTGTGTGAGTGTGTGTGTTTGTGTGACGCCACGCTTCATTGTTTTTCAAGGAGAATGAAGTGTTCAAGAGCAGATCAGCTCATTAGTAGCCCTGCTGAATTGCTCTTAATGAATGCTATCAGCCTCTAATGAAAAGTATTGTTCTTGAGCACAACTAAATCAAAAGGTGTTTAAAGCGCGCACTTGCGGCGCACACACACACACTTCATCAATGAGCGTTTGGCGAAGAGGTCTCTGATGGTGACTCAACACCATGGTTACAGGGGCTAACACCCCTGAGAAATCAAACTCTCATTTAGAACACAGCCACTGCTCAGTACCCGCTCCGCTATCGACCTGTTCCAGTGTGAGTGTGTGTGCAGATGAGAAAGAGTGTGAGAGAGAACAGGAGGTGGGCAGGATGAAGAGAAAGGGCTGAGGGAAAAAGAGAAAAATTGATTTATCTCCTATTGATGATGGAGATTTGGCATCAGATGGCGACAGCTGACCTGTTTACAGCCCCCGACCAATTAGAAAAGTTTTTCTCTGTTCAGCTCAATATACATTCCTTTCCATTTTGAGGCCGTATGGTGTGTGGTGTGTGTGAGCTCAGATAGCCTGGAGCAGTTGTGGAAGTTGTCAAGAGTTAAGGAGGATTCTGTTAAAGGTGATGAAAAAAATATAGTGTCCGTCTCGTTGTGCACCTCGTCGATGTGTAACCTCCAGCCCACTGAAACTGAAGACTTCAGGAGATTTTCAGTGTTGGAACTGGACATAAATTGGGTATTTTGCTGGCAGACTCTGCTGCTAGTTTAAAAAAATAATTCTCATTACCCCTATTAAATCCTGACACTTAAGACTATTAAGCAGAACTGCTCTAAAACCCAAACTGTGGCAGTGAACCAGGTTACACTCCACATAGTGTCCAGGAATGTTCCTGGTGAGTATTTACAGAAAAATGCAGTAAGTAGTGCTCTGAAATATTAAACACAAATCTTAGATCTCAACTGTTAATAGCAAATGTTCCACAGAATTGGCAACTGTGGAACACCGTGTTTTTACAGATGTTTTGCAGATGTTTTTAGTTTTCCAGTCAGTGGTGAAGGCCAGAGAGAGACATGAGGGATTTAACTCATATTTGGTGCTTTGATGTTGTACCTTGAGGATTTTACAAGCTCTTCTCTACAATGACCAACTACTACTACTAGACATGGTGTAAGGACTTGGGTTTGTGTTTAATCACACAGCAAAAGAGATAATCATGGGGTTTCAGCAGTGGAGCACTCATACTGAGGTCATGAGTCCCAGGACACCCTTGACCCGACTTCAAAAATAAAGTCACAAAAGGTTTTTAATTATTTTGATTTTAAGGGGCACTTTACTGATTTTATATATGAAATTCAGTTTACTAAAACAGTTTTACAATGTCTTCAGTGGCTCCGGAGGGAGCTTTCTAAAGTCTAAGAAAACAACCCTGATGATGAGCTTGAGACTGACATTTCTTTTACAGAATGGCTGTGTTACAAACAGGAGGTAGAAGAGGAAGTATAGGCAGTTTGGTGGCAGGGAGGCTCTAATGTAAGACACTATTGAGAGTAGGATCCAGTGTTTTTGGAGCTCAGTCTTGCCACTTTGATTTTGACCATATTTTTCCCAACTTTATGGAAGTGCCCCTTTAACATTGAATTTATTCAGTTAACCTTTCAGCTATATTGTCTGTATATTTTATTTCAGTCTCTGATCTGTGAATACCATGTATCTCCAAAATGGCAACTTTGAATGAGCTCAGAAAAACAGGAATGTTTTCAGCTTTGGGACAATGCAGTTTCCAGATAATCCAATGGGTTTTTAAATGGTTTATTTAGCCTAAGAAGGACAATATTCTAAGTTTATCTGATACATGGTGCCCAATGATTCGGTACACTGCCAGGAATAAAAATCTCGTGAGGAAATAATGAATATCTTATTTATTAATATATTGATTGAGCCTGTAAAATATTCACTGACGTAGAATGTAACCTTCCCCCAGGACATGTCCTCAGTGTAAGAATCACATTTGTTAAAGCTGCACCATGTAAAAATACAGCTTTCCAGCCAAGGTGAACACATTGAGGTTTTTATCGTTTGTCTAAGTGAAATTCTGGCGTCAAAATGTTTGATGGCAGCAAACATTTTCTATGAAATTGAAAAAAGTAAAATCCTAAACAGCACAGAGTGAGAACTTTGTCCCCAGGATGATGGCTGAACCTCTTCATCACCTCCACCCTCTCCGGACCAAAAGCGGGACATTTACTGACATCGCCTTAACAGAATTTCTCGGTCCAGAGATCCTAAATTTCAATCAGCTATGTCTCGCTGCTGTCAACACGTTCAATTGCCAGGTGCAGCTTTAACAGTGATTTATAAATATATTTTACTTGACTTAATTTCATCACTCCTCAGGCATCGACCTCAACTCTCGAGGGTGTCAGAATTGCTTTTCCATCACAAATAGAGTATTTGGGGTTGGCAGGAGAACACAAAGTGAGATAGGATTGGTTGGGGTTGGGGGGTGAGGGCTGGTAATGAACATGGTGCAGACCCGAGGTTGGCACAGCAGGCAGCAATCTAATCAGCGCTGCGCCTTATTTTCATCTAGACGTGGGGGAGAATTAGATATTTAACGGCGGCAGTTTTATCTTCCAATCACACGGCTGAGGTCTGCACCATGGACACCTTGTTAAGGGGCTAGATGTGTCCAATCAGCCGGCATAGGTGGGTTGTCAGCGTGAGTTCGTGCATGTGTGTGATTGAGTGTACATGGGTGTTTTTAGCTGGTTAGCACTCTCCAATCAGTGGCATTTGTGTGTCTGCATGTGGCTCATATTGGCGTTTGATGTCTGTGGCCTGGCACAAATTGGCAATCAGGTGAGGCTGGCATGGACGAGGGCCTCTCCTCACCGGGATCCTGACTCCAATTGGCCCCTTCTCTCCTCTCCCATCGTCTCATCCCTCTCTTCCTCTCTCACCGAAGCCGTTTTAACTTGACCCTGACAGGTGCTCCTGACAAAACCCATTACAGTCTCAATTACGCTATATATCCACCCCCCCTTCTCCTCCTCCACTCATTTTTATCTCCTCTCTTGGCATCCCTTTTCCCCATTCCCTCCTCTGATGCTTCAGGACTGGTGGGAGCTCTAAGCGGGCTGTGTTGGCGTTTCCCTCCTGACTCTATCACCAGGCTATCAGTGCTCTGCATCTCAGTCCTCCTAATTAGCCTTGGTGGGACCATCACTTTCCTCTTCATTAGGAAAACAGAACAGATGTGGGCGAGGGAAGGAGAAAGTAATGGAGGGACAACAGGCTGATGCATGGGAGGACAAGCTGGAGGGGAAAAGACTGCCAGAGTTGAGGGTTCCATTCCCCGAAGAAAGGTACTAACATTGTCCTGAATCTTGTGATTAATCAGATGGCGAGTGGTTACCACCGCATCCTCCATTGATTCCATTGTCAACTTGGCGGCAACCCTGCTGCCAAGGTAGGCGGCAGTGGCAAAGAGAGATTGGGCAAGGACATATTTCCCCTTTATTTGACAGTGACAGTGGACATATAGAAAGGACACTTGGGGTGAAAGAGAGGGGTAATGCCATGCAATAATGATGAATGTTTTTAGCTTGCCACCGTTGCTCCACCACAGCAGCTAGCTTTACTGCTTTGTGAGTACCCTGAAGGATACACATCAGCTTCAAGGTTTGATTATCCAATTTGGGCCAATAAACAATGTTCATGACTCAAGGTCCACTTACTAGCTTTCAACTATATCTCATGGTCTTCATCAGCGGATGGAATTTGCTCAGTTGTTATGAAGGTCCACTTTGATTAATGGAGCACCTAAAAGTGACCATGGATAAAAAAAACTGAGCAAACTCCATCTGCTGATGAAGACCAGGAGATGTCTTCATCAGCTAGTAAGTGAGCCTTGAGTTTATTTTGTGTTTTTGTCAAACTAGTATTTCTACGGTCAAGAATGAACTGCAACCTACTCTATTAAGTTGTGATGAGATTAAAGTAAGTGGATATTAGCAACCTAAAGCATATTATACTTTTGCAAACTGCAATTTTCAACATGGCATTTCCTTTTGCGTTCATATTGACATGTTTTACTAACTAAGATAAACTCCATACTTGTGACCCAGTGTTGAGCATGTGAGAGCCATGTAGGACTTGGAAATGTATCTGCAATTTGTTATTAATCTGCAATTACTGAAACTGACACTCCCACCATTTGCATGTAAGCAGCACTCGCAAATCACTGCTGTGAAATGGGCTCCAGGTCAGGTGGAAGGGTCAGATGTAGCTGGTAGTATTTGGTTTCTGAAAGCAGTTTCTTCTGCATGAGTTGAGTGTTAGAGATTCAACTCCTCAATGGGACTTAAGTGGTGAGGGGCTTCTTTTCCTTGAGCAAGGCACTCTCATGGGCAGGGTTATGGGGTTGATACAGAGGGTAAACTACCCACTGGATTAAAGGAATAGTTTGGCATTTTGGTAAATATGGTTATTCGATTTCTTGCCAAGAGTTTCGTCTGCTTCCAGTCTTTATGCTAAGCTAATCAATTCCCACGTCCCTACAGACAGAGAGTGGTATTGTTCTTCGTTTTGGCATGTTTCTGAAAATGTGGAACTATTCCTTTAAACTGGGAACAGACTCTCTGACTCAGTTCAGAAGTAAGAGCAAGGCTCTACCATTAGAGTTCGTTCCCTACTGGGATCTTTAGTAGTATGAATTTATGTATGCACTCATTATACAGCAAAGAGCCTTGGATAGAAAGGCATATATTAATATTATAATGTTATCTAACCTAGCTGTGGTTCAGTCTCTATTTCTATCACATTTTACATTCACTTCTCCCTCTTTTTGCCTTTTTTCTGCCCTTCTACTTCTCCTTTGTCTTTCCAGCGGTTCACCATCGTTTCTGAAAGCAGGGGGGGGGGGGTTATGCCAAAGGAGACAGGCGAGAGGTACAGGGAGCAGCGAGTGATGAATCTCCCCGCCGTCTGTAACACTCTCTGCTTCCTTGGCTCTTCCCTCGTTTCTGACCCAAATCTAATGCGACAGGACTCGTTTTCGCTAACCCCACCCACGCACACACACACACACACACACACACAGACCTCCTCCCACCTCCCTCCTCCCCTCCCCGCTATTGCAGGAGTCATGCACCACCCCTCTATTTTTAGCTGTTTGTCCTTGAGTTACAATCCCTGAAAATTGCCATGATCCATAAAGGACTGGGTTGTGGTGCTTGAGGGAAAACACACACCCAACCCTGCCAACACCATCCAATGCCCCCCCGTCCCCAATACAACCTCCAAGTGTGTGTGTTTGTGTGTGAGCAACAAATCGTTACCAATTTCAAGTCTTTCACCATTACTGGAGCGAATATTCCTCTCATTAAAGAGGTGAAATGGAGGGAGCGTTAAACGAGTGTAATGCCGACAGATCAGGCTGTTCTTTTCTCTGCCCCCCCACCACACACACACACACCACTCATCCCCCGCCTCAGAAAGTTATCCACTGTAGCCAATTAGCATGACTGCTCTGTCTAGCATTAGCCCCCCTCTTCCGTATCCAGCTCTCGCTCTCATTACCGTCTTTTTCTCTCTTCCACTCCCATCCTCCTCCAGCCCCTCTTCTCATTCTCTCTCTTTCTCATCAGGGCTGCGTCGTAACACACTGAATCATAATAGGTGCTCTACACTGTGAAATGGCTTTAGCTTTGTCTCATTTCACTGCTTGTAGCAGGAGAATGAGTAAACAGACAATCTTTTCCACCCAGGCACAGACACACACCAACAGACACGATCAGGGCCGTCCATTAATCTGACATAAAGCAGCTTTTTGCCCGCCTGAAGAAATCCCTGATATTCAGAGTCAGAGAAAGAGAGAGTGGGGGCTAATCTATGGGAGCTGCCATGCAAGGCCATGTACTATCCACTGATAATAAACAGATGAACCCAACGAAGAGGAGAGTGTTGGGAGAGATGTGAAAGATGGAGAAGAGGAAGGGATAGCGGGTGAATCAGGTGGAAGGCTGAAAGGTAGATGGAGAGGAGAGAGAGGATGGATGGGCGGATGCAGGGTGTAGCAGCGGAGTGCGGCGGGGGGTGGAGACGGCGGCACTGAGGCATATTCTAAGCCCTGAATGTAAATATGCGTGAGGGGATTATCACAGAGTGCCAGGCGGCACTTTTGGGGCTTTGTTTCCGTGACACCGTGACGTTGGCTTTGTTTCCCTGACAGCAGACGTGGGTGCGTGTCATTGTGTGTGTGCATGTCATTGTGTGTGTTTGTGTGTGACATCCAGGCATCTGTTTCCTGCTGGAAAAGGTTAATTACATCTCCACTGCCTGACTGGACGTGCCATGCATAATCACACACGTTAATGAGACCTGTGTGTGTGTGTCTTTGTGTCTCAATGTGCGTCCTGAAAAGGCAGTCCTACAGCAGCCCAATAGATATCTTAACCACTTGTTTCAGGTTTGAAAGTCTATTGTTGCAGCCAAGAAGAAACACAAGCACACAGTCACAAACTCACACAGGTGACAGCTGGAAGCGCACCGCAGTGGCATTTACGGACAGACACTCCACTCCCACCAGGGGACATTAATTGATGGGTCTGCATCAGTGTGTGTGTGTGTTTGTAATTACTTGTCTGCCTATTAATGAGACGGAGATGCTACGGCATCAGAAGAGGGACTTCTCACAAACCCTGTTGCTCATTCTGACCCTTGACTCCTATCTTCACACTCCAGCTAAGCTGCTGATTGGACAGCTGCTCGGCTTTAGATTGGGCCCAGCTCAGCGTGAAAACCGAGATGGGCTCCGGCCCTCCATGGGTGACTTTGGAAATGACTGTACACTTTCTCACTTGGCTGAAGTTTTCACTAAGTTGATCTGACATAAGCAGGTAGGTGAGGAGGTGCAGAGCTCTGTGTAGCTTTGGTTGAGAAATTCTGGGGACCGTCATCTCTTCACACCTTGTACAGTACAGCAGCTATGGCAAGACACAACTCAAACAGATAAAAAATGTTTTTCTGGAATCACATCAGCAGAAGCAAAGTTCTCAGTCAGCTGCCAAGGGGAAATTAGAGTGCTGCAGGGATGGGTAATGGGGATGAGCTCAGAGTTCACAGGCTTTTATTTTCATTAATCTGATTCATCTTGAGGAATATGGCTCAAGACTGCGCTACGGTTGTTGAGTTTAGACAGTTTAAAAAGTAGAAAATGAGTAGTCACAGATACTACTGAAAAAGATACAGTATTTCCAAAATGCCGATTAATTCTGAATTTTCAATAAAAGCCTGTGCAGGCTGAAGCCCCTTTACCATCCCTGGGATAGTTTCCCCAAACAGCCTGCACTGAGCAGCAGTAACCCGGCAAGTACATTCCAGTCTGTTAAAGGATAAAACCACGGTGAAGGTGAGGAGAGTGCAGCTGACAGCGCTGCTGTCACACCTCCGTCTCCTGATCCCTCCATCGTTCTACCTCCTCACCCTCCTCTTCCTCCACTTGCTCCTTTTTCTTCTTCTTGCGTCTGCGGCAGAAGCCGTTCAGGCCACAGAAGCAGGCAAAGGTGAAGGGCATGGCCTACCTGACGCACCGCATCCACTTCACCTGCAGAGGGGTGGGGGTGGGGGGTGGGTGGGGGGAAGCAGGGGGTTAAAATGTTTCGCCTTCATCTGGCAATCTGCCAAGACATCACACTGCCCATGAGGAGTTTTCTCCAGAGAAGCCTTTTGAACACACATGGATATCTGGAATCAAAGAAGAAGAAAAGGCTTTTCATTCTGTTATCCATTTTGACTGAACTTTTAACTGAACTCTTATTTGGATTAATTTGATTCACTTACAGTTTGCCTGAAGGACTGGCCTAAAGAAAAAAATATGATCGAGTGAGCAGGTAGTTGCCATTTCATCCTGTGCAGCTTTAAGCCTCCTGCTACAATACAGGCATCAGTGTTTAGCACTGACCTTATTCTTGTAGTGGCTACTTTGAACACACAAATTGGTCAATTCTAGCTAATGAACTGGAATAGTAGCATCAACACATATGGGAGGACTTTCACATGAGAACGACTGCTCTGAGGAAGACCTCTTGCTGAAACATGTTAGCAGTGATATTTTAATAAAACATGAGGCTGTACAAACGGCCTCAACGGTGTGCCATCTTTTTCTGTTTTTTAAAAATGTATTTATATATTTTTTCAATTATTCTCTCTGGGGTTAATACAGCAGTGATGGGCCAAATCTATAAAAATGAGAGCCACAATGGTGTTTCTTACAGAGCCCCCCTGGGGTCAGTTGAGAAAAGAAAAGAGCCATGTGTAGATCTGGACTCTCGCTTTACAAATCTGTGCAGACGGATGATGATCCATGCCCATAGACTTGCAAATGACTTCTTTCTTCAGAGAACAAGGAATGGAGCATTTCTATGGCTTCAGATAGAAGTCTTTATTGTAAGTTGAGAAATAAGGTTACCAAATTAAATTACAACAAAAAGAAATAATATTTTAAACAAATAATTTGTAGCTGATAGTAAAAAATTATGGAAGACTTTGAATAAAATAATGTGTAAGAAGTCAGGCAATTCTCAAAGGTATGTTCATCACCAGGCCGTATGATGTAAATCTAATTACTTTAACAACTTCTTTATCAACAACGTCGACAGCTTAAGATCTTGTATGCAATTACATGATGTCAATTTAACATGCAACATTGTTAATAGTATTATGGGGGATAAAACAGGTGTTTTGCAGTTGATCAGGTTAACCAAGACACAGTTGAGGATATGTTGCTCTCTCTTTCAAATGACACATCTCCTGGTATAGATAACCTGGATGGAAACATTTTTAATTGGAGCTAAGCTGCTTTCTAAACCAATATGTCATATTTTTAATAGATGTTTACTCAGTGGGACTTGATTGGAAAGAGTCTAAAATCAAACCTTTACCCAAAGAAGGAAAAGCAGGTTTTACTGGCTCCATTTGTAGACCCATTAGTATACTCCCTGTGCTGAGTAAGATACTCAGGAAGATCATTTTTAATCAAATGTTAAATTATTTTAGTAGAAATGGACTACTTACAAAAGCACAGCATGCTTATAGACCAGGGCACTCTACTAGTACTGCATTAGTACACATGACTGATCAATGGTTAACACATATGGATGAAAAGAAACTAGTTGGAGCTGTGCTCTTTTTACTGCAGCTTTTGATGTCATTGACCACAGTATTCTTGTCGCTAAACTTAAATGTGGTTTTTCACCTTTAGCTCTTGCTTGGATGAACAGTTACCTCTATGGTAGAACACAGAGAGTGTTTTTCATTGGCAGTTTTTCTGACAGCAAAAAAATATCTTGCGGTGTTCCACAAGGGAGTTGCTTGGGTCCACTTTTATTTTCAATTTTTATATTTTACCATATGTTGTTAAAAATGCCAATGTTGTTATGTATGTTGATAACTCAACTTTGTTCTGTGCTTCGCCAACATCAATGGAGCTGAGAGAGAATCTACATGTTGAGTTGCATAGCATTACTAAATGGGTGTGAATAAACAAATTAGTATTGAACATTGCCAAAACTAAATGTATTATATTTGGTAGTAGGAATGTTCTAGCTAACGCCACTGCGCTCATTTGTCTTTAAATGGGATATCAATTGAGCAGGTCACTAAAACCAAATTACTGGGTGTTAAATTAGATAATTTATTGTTTTGGTCTGATCAGATTGATCAGATTGATCACATTGTTTCAATGATGGGTAAGGGCATTGCAATTTCAAGGAAATGTTCTGCATTTGTTCCATCTTCTATTATGATTGACGTTGTTTGGCCACTTGCTCTGTCACACCTGGAGTACTGGCCAGTCATTTGGTCAAGTGCTGCTGAGAAACATCTAAAAAAAACTTCAAATTGCACCGAACAGAGCAGCCAGATTAGTCCTTCATTGTTCTTTCTGTGCTAGTGTGTGTGAGATGCATAAAAAGATTATCATGGCTAACTGTTGAGGCTAAAATAAAATCTTGTCTTCTGTTCATTCATGCAAAATGTCATTTGGAATAATACACCACTCTTCTTTTATGAAAAAATAGTATATACTGGTTTTTATCATAGGTATAATACACGACAAGTAAGCACTGGTTTTCTGGTGGTGCCACATCCATGAACAAATTGTATAATGAGAACTGTTCTTTATAGAGCCTCCGCTGCTTGGAATATGCTCCCCACCAACATCAGACAGATCAAGAGTAGATGTTCTTTCAAAAAGTCACTAAAACAAAAATTGATTAATCTAACATAGATGTTATTGAGGTTAATGCTCTTTTGGAACCTTTTTGATTGTTTGCAATTTGTTTTCGTTGCTGTGTATTTTGACAATTTTGTTTTTGTTTCCATTGTAGGCTACTTTTGTTTTTTATTATTTTATATGTAGAGTCATTTCACTTATTTTTTAATCTTTATATTTGGCTTGTTTTGCTTTTTCTTGTTTTATTGATATTGTTTTTGTTTTTGTGTGGACCCCAGGAAGACTAGTGACCACTTTGTGGAAGCTAATGGGGATCCAAATAAAGAATAAAGAACCCACTTCATGATTTACGTTTAATGCTGATGTTCAGTGCCAAAGTAGGAAGTATTGTGGCTTTTATGCAGCAAGGCAGAAAGTACGGGTGCGGAGGTCGAGATGGTGGATGGGTGTGTAACACGTCAAACTCTCACGCAGAAGACAAGTGGTTGCATCCTATAACAGACCTGCCATTAATGTTCACCTTCTTTATTAACTGTAACCATGGCCTTTCCCTAACCTTATCACCTTAAATGTTTTAGTTGCCTAAACCATATAAACCATAGCATAACTATAGTTTATTTGCCATAACCACAATATTTGCCCAACACTGGCATTGGGTGTAGAAAATCGTTGTCATTAGATGTAAGCAAGCCTTGAAGTGCTCCAACTGTCAGTCACCTGACATTAAAATGAACATGAATTTTATATCTGCACTCTGTACTTTACTCATTTACCTCATCCCTAGATGCCTAAAATGACTCCTCCCACTATGAAACTCTATAGGTGAGGTATGGATTTAAATCCCAGCTGGAGTTTCCAATCCAGACTGGGATGGAAATTCAAAGGAGCCACTATGGGAACACGGTCTGGAAGTGCCAGAGGGAATCAAAGCTCTCTGATGGTATCATGGTCAGGAGCATGTAGGTATCGTCATCATATGTGCAACCTCATGGCTGCAAATCTTACCATCATTTATATCGACTACAGGGCTACAGCTGGAGAACTGTTGTAATCCAGTAAATATATAACAGACAGCTGTCGATAGAACCCTCCAGTGTGTCTATGTGTGTTTGTCTTTCACCTTTTTTCAGTGCTCTCAGCAAGAAACTCAATGCAGAGAAAGTTACTGAGGTTCAGTCAATAGGTCAGTCAACACACACTGCGCACACACACATACACTGCAGTAAAGATTGGCATGGCAGTCTATTGAGTGCTGTCACTCAACGACGAGAAAAACTCATTTACGCTTCTTCTCACATTTTGCTTCACATCCGTATAATTACTCTCTTTCTCTCTCCCCCCCTCTCTCTCTCTCCCTCGCTTTCTCACTCTCACACTCACACACAGCCAAAAGTAGTCTTAAGGCTTACTAAACTCCCAACGTTAACATTTTTTGCTAGCGTGCTAGCAGCCAATCACAAACAGTGAGATTAGGAGTAGCGAGGTGAAAGTGAGAGCTTATTAAATACCAACCTGAGTCAGCAGCACCAGCAGGTCTGGCTGGGGAGTGTATACTGTGTGTGTGTGTGTGTGTGTGTGTGTGTGTGTGTGTGTAATGCAAGTAGGAGAGAGTGGGTGACAAAAACTCCAGCACAGACCAAACATGAGTGTCTGCAGTGTGTGTGTGTGTGTGGCTTTAGGGATTGATGTGCACTTCAACCTGTCTCATATGGGGGCAATTAGCTGAGTTACACTGGGCTTGCCTGCAAGCAGAGACAAAAATGCCTCGGGCAATGCAGTGTATAAGTGTGTGTGTGTGTGTGTGTGTGTGTGTGTACATATATGCTATTAAAGCTTCTCATGCTCTTCTTTTATCCCTCCTCTGTCATTCCATATAGCCATCTAATCCTCCTCTGCAGATCTCCCACTCTGTACCCAATGGCTTTAGACCCTATGTGACATGCCAGAGAAAATCACATAGGAATAGAAAGCCATAAAACACAGCAGCGAGCCAGTCACGCTGGTAGCAGGAGTAAAGTTTTCTCTGCGCACAATGATACGAGTGTGTGTGTCCTTGAGTGTGTGTAGCTCTCTCACTTCATGCCTTTAACACCCTCAGCTTGTCTGACAGCTTACAAGGCCCTGCAGAGGATTTACAACAGTGCTGAGACACCTCTCTCCACTGTGTATCCTTCTTGTCTCCTGTGTATCCACCAATCCCTCCCCTCCTGTCCTTCCATCTCTCCTTCACTCTCACCCGCTCCCCTTCTTCTTCTCTCTCCTCCCAACTTGCTCACTCTCCATCCCCAGCCAGGCTGCCAGCTATCAGGAGTCAGTGTCTTGTTTTGGTGGTGTGTAATTACTAGGGGTTCTTTCACAGAAATGAGACAGATGAAAACACAGCCTGCAGACCCTCTGAATTATTAACTGGCTGAAAATGGATGAGTCAACGTTAACAGAGAGAGGGAGAGGGAGGCAAAGCAGCCCACGTGCATCCACAAATACACACATAAATGAACAACCACAGGCCTGAGTACAGCGTGGCACCATGCATGAACCAACCATGGTGGGATCCAAACCAGGGTCAGACCGATATTTTTGGTTGGTGATAGTGGCTGAGGACAAAGGAAATCGCAGATGAATTTGAATTACTTAATACTCTGATAAAAGTTGAACTTATTCTCATTAAATTATTCATTTCAAGGCAGTGATATATGGTAAGTATCCCTACATTGAATGGTTGCTTGGCTCATTCTTTAATTAATGCATTATAATGTACTTCAATAGAGGTTCTCTGTGTTGTGTGTGGAGTTCCACCGATACTGGATTTTTAGGCTGAATATTTGAGAGTTTAAAATAATTCTTTTTAAAATAAACACATTAACTTACATTTTTGATAGAGATAAAGAGTTGTGACCAACATATTACATTTCATCTGAAAAATGAAAATAAATACATTCATTTTTTAATTTTTTAACAATAAGCTTTGGTTGAAATCAAATGTGTGTCAATAACAACCATAAACAAAAAAACATAATATAAAACATAATATATATAAATATATAAAAACAAGTCAGCCCCACTCATGTATCAGCTGTATAGCTCGACCCATACTGGATATGTTTTTTGGGCCAATATCGAAATTTCAGTAAAACAATCTGATACTAATATATTAGCCAAAGTTCTTTTTTATTTTACATAAACACTTTTGATAATTGATTCCTTCATTATTTTTTGTCTGGTGGACAAACTAAGTCTAAATTATACTTTCTGTATCCACAAGCTCTTAGATGGACTCTCAGCATGCAGCCCAAAATGTGGGACTGTGTGGTCTGCATCAGGCTTGGACGACTTGGATCAGGCTCCAACCAGTTGGGCTCTAGTCCTAAATGCTGTTTCAGAGCCGTTTCTACCGTTAAAGAGCCGGTTTTGGTACAGGGCAACAGGCCAAATGCTCATTTGTGTTCCCAATGCCCCACGTCTGTGGGGTTGGGACATAATCAGGCTGATATTGTGAAGTCTGATCCCGTCATGACATGAAACTCTTGGGAAACGGCCTTTTGAAATGCATATCACTTAAAGGAATAGTTCCACATATTGGGGATTGTGCTTATTGACTTTCTGGCGGAGAGTTAGATGATCAAACAAACAAGATATCATTCGTCAATTAGAGAGCTTTAGAGGTGCTGGTAGGCAGATGTTTTTACCTGGTTTCCATCTTTGTGCTAACCTAAGGTAACTGGCTGCTGGCTGAAGCTTCACATTTTCAGCACAGACGTGAGAGTGGTATCATTCTTTCATTTAACTATCTGCAAGACAGCAACAAAATGATGAACTATTTCTTTAAGATCACAAACACACCTGTACAACCTGTAAGATTTCTCATAACCAAACACATATGCACAATATCCATATATTTCCTTTGTAATATTTGGGGAACAAAGAGCTACTTTGCAGTTTGGAGGGGAATCCCTGATGCTCTAGCAACAAGCATGGGAATGAGAAAGTCAGAGGGCTGGAGAGACATGCAGAGATAAGAAGAACTGAGAGATAAAGAGGCAGGTTTTGAGAATAAAGAAAGAGGCACACTCAGAGAGAGTTTGAAGCAGCTAGGATTAATGTCAAAGTCATCCATCCTTGTTTTAGTCGTCTTTTTCAACCTCCCCCTTCTGAAAACCCGCTCTGTTTCCTCAAATGTGTTTGTATCTGTTTGTGTGAGTGTGTGTGTTTGTCCATGTATGTGTGTGTAAGCTGATTTGTGTCTTATCGAGATCCTCTGTAGAAACAGACAATGTGGTTTATTTGTTATCTTCTTGTTTGTACGACGAGATAAGGTGATCAGTGTTTGCGTGAGTGCCCGAGAATGTATGAGCATGCGCATATATGTGTGTGCACTCAAACTTGAATGTGTGTGTGTGCGTGTTTGCGTGTGTGTCTGAGTGTAGAGAAATAGATAAGCTGAGTGTTGTGTCTTTGAGTTTGAGTGACAAAATCCTAATGCTGATCCCAATGGTCAACAGCCCAGAGACGTTCCACAGAAAGCTTATTAGACCTTTATCCATTATTTATACCGTGCCTGCCTGCGGACAGACACACACACACACACACACACACACACAAAGCAGAAACATGTGAGTGTGATTCATGCTGACATGTGCCTGACTTCTACTCATGGAATATAAGTAGCCACAGAGAAACCTCCCGTCCAGAACATTTCCCATCAAGCAGGCAGCAACACGTTCTAACTGGTGTATAAACCACAAGTTTTACTCTGCAATGGAGATTGAATATTCAGAATCCCAAAGCACTCGCTTTCATGTACAGTTTTTTTAGGTCATTATTTGCTTACATGCTTGCATTACAGCTCACAGAATTCACAGATTACTTTTTAAAGGCAGAAAAGGTGCATAGAAATGAGAGAAAATGCCTGCAGATTTCATTTTACTTACATCTTGTATTTGTTGTATCAGCAGTAATCTTTTCCCTTCACTCTGTCATTGTGTGGCCACATTCGAACCATTTCCCTGCCACGTATTTGATCAAGTCAAACACATAGATCATCCTCTTCTTGCTGTCTCCATGTCCGTTTTTTCTGGCTTTAAGCCCCAGTTCCAGTTCCACTCTTTCTTTACCATCATATGGACATTAAAACTGGTGTGTGTCCTGGATTCCTGCTCTTGTTTCTGGTACCTGCACAAAGCTTTTACCTGTATGAGCTGCATTCCTGTCTCCCCCCATTCTACCCACCCTCCCACCTCTCTCTTTTTCCTCTCGCTGTCCCTTGCTCCCTTGTCCAACACAAAATGCCCTCTGTCCTGCTCTCAGGTAAAAACTCCCATCCACCAACCCCCCCAGCCCCGACAACCGAGAGGACTGAAAAGGCAGGGAAACGGTTTCTGTTGTTCCAACACAAAGACACCAGCGGTGGGTGGGATGAAGAGGGAGGGAAAGATGGATAGATGTATAGAAAGACAGAGAAAGGAAGAGAGGAGCAAAGAGGAGAAAATCAGGAAAAACTGATAAGGTGGTAAAGAAGGTAAAGCAGGAACAGTGGACAGAGATTGAATGGCATCCTGTCAGGCTTAGGTATTTGAATAGTGTGTGTGTGTGTGTGTGGATGGTTCAGGTACACTATGGTGTGTTGGAGTATCAGTCTGTCCTCATGGCTAACTGTCTCCCAGTCCCAGTGAACAAAGAGCCTATTGATTCAGTAACACACAGGAGCTTTCTCTCTTCTCCACAGGCCAGCGCTTTGTGCTTGTCCCCCCAAACACACACACATTTCCAAATTCCCCCAACACACACACACACCACCACTCCACCTGCGCCTGGATATACCCGCCCTCTCTCCAGGACGGAGATCGATATGACCATTTTGTCACACAGGATGTGAAATACACCAATTTTTAAAAGTCACTGACTTTAATATTGAAGTAAAACACAAGGGTGAGATAATTCCACTACTTCCCGTTGCACACCAGGTCAATGTGAATAATTTCTATGAATAATGTGGCATTTACTTGTGTTTACATTTTGTGAGGTGAGCCAGCTCATTCAAAGAGAAAATGGCATTTAATTGACCGCAAGGGGAAGTAAAAGTATCTGGTGCTAATGTGATTTACTTAGCTTGTGAAAAGTATGACCTTAAGACTCCATAATAAACTAGGGCTGCAACTCATTATTGAATAATCGTTTGATTAAAGTGTCAAAAAGTAGTGACACATGCCAGTGACAGGTTCCCAGAGCCTAAAGGCTGGCGTCCTCCAATGGCTTGTTGTGATTCAGTTTACTACTTATTTAATAGAACAAAACAGCAAATACCATTTTTTGGCATTTTTGCTTGATAAATTACTTAAATGACTAATTGATTAATCCTGTAGTTGTTCCAGCATTAAAGAGTAACACAGTACAGAGGGAAAAGCACTGACTTTAGTGTTCTAATGGGGTCAGTATGCCTCAGTTGAACAGCGTCTGAAACATACTCCCCCACACCCTTCATGCACCGGAATTGCGAGAGCTTCATTTTCCCTAACCAACAATCCAACAATCACGCCCCATCCACGCAGTTACTGGACAGGTGTGTGGAGGTGAGAAAGTGGCATGGATTAGAACTCCTCTCTCAAGCTCTTTTTTTCATTCTTTGGTTTGTACAACCGAGTGCAACACTTCAGGATAGTACAAAAGTGTGCAGTTGTCCTCATCTGTAAGATTAATTGAGTCTCACCCTTTCGGTGACAGCAGCTCACGCCCATTCGGAACAGATGTAAACATTTGTGCTTTAGATGATGTCGGACACTCAGTAAGAATTTGTTTGTTTCAAGCGACTGCTGGTTTTTAAAGCTGTTTAACCTCTGACAACACCCGTGATCGAAGCTGGGTGGGGTCAGGTGTGGTCTGCTGTACTTGTGACAGACACGTACAGACACAAGACAGTGCAGGCAGGACTATTTGCCTCTTACTCTTTACAATAAGCTGTCAAGGAACTCCCCCAAGGCTGCTGACTTATTATAATAAACTTTGTGTTGTCTGTAGGCTTCTATAATAAGTATCTCTCTTGCCCCCTTGTGGAGCGACACCAGGACTACAGAGAGCCAACGAGGTCTACTAGAGGTACGTTAATTATAACCTCCAGGTTCCCAGGGGAATAAGGCTTAACGAGACCCGGGCAGAGAGCAGGGGCATTATGAGGTCTCACTGCACTACAACTGTCTGGCCAACCATTGAGCTCCTCTATGAAGTTATGAACGTGCTGAATAATAATGCTGTAAGAAATTGGCAGGAGCCTTAGAGGGGCTGTGAACTGTGAGAGAGAGCGACAGACAGACGGACAGAGTGTGTGTGTGTGTGTGTGTTTGTGTGCTGCAGCCGAGAGATTTCTCGTCTCAGCTGGTTGGACGGATTACCTGAAACTGAGAGGAGAAAAAAACAGAGCGAGTGAGAGAAAAAGCAAGAGAAAAGAGGACAGAAAGGTTACAGTGATATCAGAGCAGTGGAGAGAGAGACAGATGGAGAGAGAGACCAGGAGGAAGGGGTGTGTAGACAATACCAAAAAAGAGAAAGTAAGAAAGACTGTTGAATGATGGAAGATGTTCAGCCCAGTAAAATTGTGTTTAAAGGACAGGTTACGTTTTTTTCAAGTCACTCTTATTACAATACATTAGAAGAAACTTTCTCTTCTTATCGCAGTGATGCTGTATGAAATGGATGGAAATCCACAGTCCTTGCTTCTTTTAAAAAACATAACTAAAGTTAAGTTGAAGCTAATATGAGGCTTCAGCACTGGTAGTCATATGAAGGTTTATTGGCCATAAAACCTACAGAAGTATCCCTCCATCATAGTTTAGCAACAAGACATAGTCCAGGAAAACACAAATAGGGAATTTTGTAGAAAAAAGACTAAAACACCCAGTTTATTTTGTTGTGTCATATTGTCACGTGTCATCCCTTCGAGTTTCAGCTGACATGGAACTAGAACAGAACTACTGTGCGTCTATTAGCACCCACTTGCTTTTTTTCCATTGACTGTGTATACAATAAATCCACATTTAAATTACGCTTTGCACTCAGTAACACACCTTAGCAGTGAAGTCACATTAGGAAAGATTTGCTTCACTGAATGATCACATCGACCAATAACTCACATGAGTGTTGTATTAATGTGGACTTTTAAAAACCCAAATCTCTCCTTTAAGCGCTCAACAAAACAGAAGACAGAAAAGCAGGAGCGAGAGGCAGCGGCAGAGGCAGAGCGACAGGGAGTCAGAAAGAGGGAGAGAGAGAAGAAAAAGGGAGAGAGGGCACCCTGCCCTAGATATTCCCCTGTAAGCTGCTCACAATGCAGACATGGCAACGGGAGGAGATGAGAGCAGAGCGGCGAGATGGGCAGAGGAAAAAAAGAACGAGGGACAGAAAGTCAGGCCAGAGAAAGGATTAGTGATCAAAGAAAGCCAGCGGCCATCCTGAAAGCCCCCTACACACACACACACACACACACACACACAGAGGGGTGGGGTGGGTGGGGGATTAGAGGTTTTGTTACCATGGGGTTAATCATTTACCTTCCTCCTTCCCAGCAGCACCTTGGCTGTGAGAATGAGCACTTTATGCATAAATACATTTGCTTTAGTGTAAATGTTAAGAGGACACACACACACACACACACACACACACACACACATACACACACAAATTGATTGATTATAGTGCTGTAATGAGAATATATGCCAGTCCAACTTCTCTCTAATTGGTTTCATAGCTTGGTCCCTGGAGAAGTACTTTGGGAACTTAAGAAAAGAAAAAAAAAAAACACAATATGACATCTACCTTTTCCTCCTGCTGAAATTCTGAGCTGGAAACTAGACTTCTGAAACACTTTTAATTCCTCCTCAACCTCTGTCTCCTTCACTCTGATGAGTCGCAGATGAAGAGATAAACAACGGGCTGGAGATACCAATTAGGCCGTCAAACGGCAGCACAACCATCTTCAGCACTCCTCTGCTTCCCAGAGGAGCGCTGGTGGGAAAAAAAGAAACAACGATGGAGGAAGGAAGGGAAGGGGAAGCTCGTGCAGCGAGGAGGAGGAGGAGGAGGAGAAAACTTTACGAGAGCTCACATCTAATCAGGGAATCCTCCTTCTCAATGTCTATGTGCAGAGAAACACACACAAATACACACATCTCCCCTGTCAGAGGCTTGACCTCCAATAGCTGATCTCGCTCCTCGGTATTCCATCGCCCTCCCACTAGCTGACCTGATTGGCTAATGACGGCTCATTTATCTTGATGCAGCACCTGCAGTGTCTACAAGGCACGTGTGTGTGTGTGTGTGTGTGTGTGTGTGTGCGAAAGAGTGTGTTTCCAAGTGTCTATATGTACGCCAGCGCTGCCCATGCTGCAACAGCTTGCACACATTGGTTCACCTCTGGGGAATGATGGAGAGGAGAGAGAAGAGGAGGAGGAGGAGGAGGAGAGGATAGTGTGAGAGGGTAGGTGCAGGTGAAGAGTAAGAGGAGGAAGACAATGATAAAGGAGGAATGATGGGGGAAGGAGGGAAGAAGAGAGAAGAAGAAGAATAGGAGAAGAAAAGAAAAGGCAGAACAGCATGAGAAAAGAGAAGAAGACTAAGAGGAGGGGGATTAAAAGAAGAAAAAGACATAAAAGAGAAGGGATAGGGAGAAAAACAACTGGAGGAAAGAATGGAGGAGGCGAGTTCAAATGAAGGGAAGAGGGATTGATGCATGTTTTATTCACTCACCGCTAACGCTTCTTTAATTACCGCAGCTAAAATCACTGCCAGAGTGTGATCACTGCATGTGTGTGTATGGGGGTCTCTAATATGTGTAATACACAGCAACCATTAATTATCAAGTGGGCTGAGTAAGTGAGGCCTGCCACAGGGACAAGTAATCCTGTAGATACTATATATAATCCCAGCATCCACGAACTACCCATTTAAAATTGCATGTAAACATAATTACTTTCTACTTTTTGACTAATTCATCTTCTATACATCTATAGCACACTCTCTACAGTTTTACTTTTTAATTAACATTTACATAATAATAGTGCTGACATACCAGCTCATTGCTATATTACTTTTAGTAATTTGAATGCTAAGTCAAGTTTTACTTTCTGAACTAAACACCTAAATAGGTCATATGTCGTTGCCTCGCAAATGACCCATATGATCGCTACAGAAAAGACTGGTATGACTGTTAATGACACCTGAAGTAGAAATAACTTTTATATTTGTAGCTCCGGCAATTAGTTTGATCATTTCTTAACAAATAAATGTAAATAAATGCTAATTTGTTTGATCGTCTGACAGTTGGACCTATTCTTAGTGATGTCACCACATTGCAAGATCTCAGTAATTATGCTGTGTTCATGCACCGTCGGCAGAATGGGAGGAACAGGAAAACCCTGTTAGTCCAACTTGGGGGTGTTGGCCTGTATTAAAAGATGGTTAGCCCAACTGCCAACCTTGTAGCCACATGATTTAAATACATCGAAATGAGCTACTTTTGTGTGTCGTGTATTTGTAGCGGTATGTGAAACCAGATTCAAACAAACTATGTATAGCTCCTTTTAAATGAGCTAAATCCATTGTATTAGAGTTCATTCTGGATTTTATTTAGATGTCAGCTTCACAGCCATGATTTGTTGACACTTCTACAGTTCTTTTCACCAGGTGGGAGATATTGTCGCTGTTAGAAACTCTCTACATCTCTGACTAGGAAATACAACTCGGAGGCTGACATGTATGTTTTTGTAGACTTGGTTGCTCGTAATTATGGTCTAAACAATATGGCATGAACGCTAGAACAATAGTTTTGTGATGGATGGAAGTGATGCCCAGAGCTACAAAATAAAACCCAAGTTCTAATAAACTGCATTTTTTCGTTAAGGTTTGGTTCAGTTTAGGCGACTAAAACTACTTGATAAAAATTCTGGGAAGATCTTGACCATGGTTAAAAGAAACCAACGTTGGCTGTTGGTGAAAGACTGGATGTGAGTCACAGTCTCCAGTGTGTGATTCCAACAGTTTGTATGCAGAAGCACCTGCCCACCTCTTCACTTGGCTCTATAAGAATGTCACGTTACTGCTGCCTTCAAAGAGGTTGCTTGTCAGCAAAACGTGAACATTGGTTGTTTTAGGTGTCCAGGTGCGGACGGACTCCTTCCTTTTGACATCTATCAGATATCTATTCATCCACTGCAGTCATTTCTTACTTCAGCTTGTGTTAAATGTCATTTTGCATCCCAAAGTTCACCCTGCTATTTGCCGTCTTTTCAAAAGTACACCAGTTTGACTTTTCTGGAGTAAATATGCTGCAGCTTATTTTATTTTTATGTTTTTATATAATTTGATTACTGCAATCGCCTTATATGTTAGGCCTTACTCATCCCTCTCCCTTTCCCTCCTCCTCCTCCTCCTCCTCCTCCTCTCCTTCCTGACTGCAGAGAGAGGAGGGTTTGCATGTATTATGCCTTCTTTTGTTCTTTGCTGTCGGTTCATTGTCAAAAAAAGAGGAGAGAGTAGAGAGGAAGTGGGCGGTTAAGGGGGGGGGGGGTAAAGGATGAGTGGGTCTTGATGTGACGTCCGTCCTGACTGGAGGTAGATATCGGAGGCTTCACCCACTTCTACAACCCCCACCCTCACATCCCCACATCTCTCTCTGCGCGTTCTTATCTTTTATTTTCTCTCTCCAGCCAGGTGCTGCTTATCCAGCCTTCAGCACATCTTACCCCCACCCCCATCCCGCTTTATCTCTCACACTGCCACCACCAACTCACACTTTGACATATGAACACACACATTCCTTCAACCTGCTCTCCTGTCTTACCCCCTCCCCTCCTTTCCCCCTACCACATCTCCGTCTTTCCGTCCCTCTCCGGGACTGCTGGAGGCAGCGGGCGGGCCATGACCTATCCTATCGCTGCTCTGGAGTCAGCCCTGACAAACACAGACATGGCAGGCAGACAGACAGGTAGGCAACTAGACAGACAGCTAGGAACTCATCAGCTCCAGATCTGTATCTTAACTCCAGTCTTAGAGGCTTAATCCAGCTGCTTTCTGCAGCGCAGCCAGCTACTGTAGCAGCCAAGAGCCGGAAGAGACAAATCCATACAGCTTAAACTCCCCAAAATCTTTCCAAAGTCAAGTTTCTATGAAGCACATCAGGCACTTTAACACCTCCTGTGTTTATTTTTTATAAACATTACATGGTTGGCGCAGTGCAAATCTACAAAAAACACCTCATCACTGAAAGCTGCATTGTGTCGAAATCTCCGAAACCTTTTGTCCTCGAGCCTCCTCTGTCCAGCAGTGAGGCCAAATTGTGTGTTGTTATTTCACCCTGTCGCAGTATCTTCACTCAATATAATTCCACTGCTAAATTTGCAGCTAATCTTTGAACTTT
Source organism: Macquaria ambigua (assembly GCA_008360985.2). NCBI lineage: Eukaryota > Metazoa > Chordata > Actinopteri > Centrarchiformes > Percichthyidae > Macquaria > Macquaria ambigua. Next base: position 84,701 of record VMKM01002040.1, read on the forward strand.
TTAAAAAAAAAATTTTGAGTGCAAGTGTTGTAGCTGCTGGCTGTAACGGGAGGGAGGGAGGGTGGTGAGGCTGCCTGAGCCGAGCTCTCCGTCCTGATTTAGAATTAGATCTATTTCTGTTCACCCTCCAACCCCGCTGGGAAATATTTAAATCTGCCATGGAATGTGTGTATATGTGTGTGTGTGTGTGTGTGTGTGTGTGTGTGACAGAGAGAGAAAGAAAGACAGTGAAAGAAGTAGAAATAATTTTAACATATAAACTGTTGGCTGGTTGTCTGAGAATTTGCATTTGGTACACGGCTTTGGCAGTTTGGTTTCCAATATGCAGGAATGCCAATTAAGTGACTGAAGTTGAATCAGACAGAATGAGAAAAGAGGGAGATAGAAAAAGAAACAGATAGATGGAAAAGAGGAAAAAACGAAAGGAGGGAGTGTTTGCATGCTCAATGTGAACTAGCGGGGAGTAAGACTCAAGCCGTGGTCAGTAATTCATAAGCAGAGCACGTACAGACTTAGCTAAGCTCACCCTCTGGCTACACACGAACACACACACGCAAACACGCACACACACACACACACACACACACACACACACACACACACACTCATTCACAATCACACCAGCAGTCTGGATGAGCCTGAGCCACAATCTCAGCTCCATATCCAATCCTACAGCCGTTCAAATGTCACGCCAGCACCTTTGACCCCTGTTAACAAAAACAACACACACACAGATTCACACACACAGATTAACACACACCCTCCACCATCCTCACTGTCTACAACTGAAATAAGACAGCATAGCCACACTTTAAAGAGCATTTGAAGCTAAATTACAGGCTAAAACAGTGAAAAGTGTATTCATCAGATAATGAGGTGACACACACTCACCTCAGAGTGGAACCCGGCGGTCCGCTCGCTGCGCTGTGCTGTAGAAATGACCGGCTGCAGCCCCGTCCTCATGCACAGACACATGCACAGCATACACGCGCACTCAGCGGCGAGGTGTGTGTGAGGACAATGAGACTGGACTGGATGGAGCTAAGCAGCGGTAGTAGGAGGAGGAGGAGAACGAGGAGGAGGAGAGAGGGAGGAGGGAGGAGGGAGGAGGGAGATGTGTGGTTGGGCGGGAAGGTGGAGAGAGAGAGAGATAGATAGATAGAGAGAGAGAGAGAGAGAGAGAGAGAGAGAGAGAGAGAGAATAATAAAATACAGCAGAAGAAAAAAAGAAGTGGCTAAAAAAAAAGAATGTGAAAAGGGTCCCACTGAGGTGGAGTCCCTCTTCCATTTGTGGTTGTGTGTATGTGTGTGTCTTGAGCGTGTAAAATGTGTTAAGAATATGTGTGTGTGTGCGTGTGTGTGTGTGTGTGTGTGTGTGTGTAAAGGCTCTGGAGGGTCTCCTGTTCGTCACTTGAGACTTGGCGCCCTGCCTCAGAGAAGAAAGTGTAGCAAGAGCAGCATTACATCTCTTGCCAGCATATCTCATGTCTTCTTGTCTCAGAAGCTCTTCAAGCCTCCTCTTCGTTCTCTTCATCTCTCTCTCTCTCTCTCTCTCTCTCTCTCTCTCTTCAGGGAAATACCTCTGCCACTAATCTCTTCAAAGGTCTCTCGGCCATTCAAGCTAACAAATTCTCTCTATCTCTCTTTCTTCTCACTCAGCACTATAAAAAGTCCTGCATTATCAAATCATGTCTGTCGATAACTGAGTGCTAAAACCTTATTTCAGTAAAACAAGTTAAAAAATGACAGTGTTGTGAAAACATTTCAATGTATTCCTACACAGAAATTATCTTCTTTTGAGAACTTTCTACAAGTTTGTGTCACTGCACTGAGCAGGTCATTGCACTCGAATCAAAAATAAAACTTGATTTTAGAAAAAGACCAAAACCAACAATAAATGTATCTTAATCTATCTTAAACTATTAAAAACACCAATGACATGTTCCTTCATAGTTTATTTTGAGTCAGTCCCTCATGCACCTGTAAATCCTATGAAAACTCCCTCGAGTGTCACGTGTATTCATTCGCGGCTGAAAATAGCCCCCCATAAAACTATTTACTCCTTTTTTAGTGACATTTGCTAAAAGCTACAGTGCCCAGCTGTTTAAGCAAATTATTTAGGCTCTGTTTAAAATGAAACTGTAAAGAGTTACGTCTTCATCTTGGAGACCACAGACAGAGTGGAGAAGTTCTGAAAGACCGATAACACATTATTGGTTTGGGTTTTTTCGTGAAAAATGTATAATGACACCAGACTTCTCCTTTAAAGACCACACAAAAACGACTTGATAAGAAGGAGATTTTTGTGGTGTTTCCAGCACTCACATACACACACAAACACACACAATCACACACACCCTGAGCTCCAGGTGTATGTGTGTAATTGTGTTTTTGTGCGTGTGCATGTGAAGTGCCGTACAGCCTGAATCCTCCGGCTCAGCCACAGAAAAGCCAATCTCCACATCCAATTATTTGCTTCTCAAAAGCAGACAGATGGAGAGAGGGGAAACAACAGAGAGCAAGGGGGAGAGAGACAGAGTTACAGTTGGAGAGAGAGGCTCTTTGAGGGTCTGCACAGGGGGGAGTTAATTAGAATGAAAAAGAAATGGAGGGAAGAGAAAGTCTCTTCTCCGCTCGAGTCCGGAGAATAGTTTCACAATTAGTCAGAATCCCAAACAGAGCCTGTGGACACAAGTCAGCAGAGAGAGTGAGCGAGCTAGAGAGTGTTAGAGAGAGCGAGAGAGAGGGAGATCAAAACCCACATGGAAAATGCCAGAAGAGACAGAGGAGCTGAAGTTGTTAGAGAAATGATTGGCAAGAGCACGTTCTGTATGGCTTTTTGTTCTCTGGTTTTGTTTTGTGTCTCCATACCCTCCTGAGGCGAGCGCTGGCCGTCCTGCCTTCTCAGTCCTGTTATTCTGCTGTCAGTCCTTCTCTACTTCTTCTTCCTCTTCTCCGTCCTTCTGCCCTCCGCCGTCCGGGATATTCCATCAAGGAAGAGTCCGACTCTGGGTGGATGGAGGCATCGCTGCCTGCGCTCCAAACACACTCCAGCTTTCACTATCTTCTCCTCTTTGACTCTTTTCTCTGTTTTCTCCTTTCTCTTCTCACTTTCGTTGGCTGGAGCATTTTTCTTTCTTCCCGGCAGCGGTGACACACAGCGTGGGGGGGTCGAGGACAAGGAGGGGTGGAGAGAAAGACTGAGAGAGAGCAAAAAAAAGGAGGGAAAAGAGCAAGTGTAGGTAGATGGAGCGGCGAGCGGGCAATGACGGTAAGAGGCAGGTGGAATTGGTAGTGACACATCGCGAAGGTGTGTGTCTGCGTGTGTATGTGAGTGTGTCAGAGCACGGGGGCCGTCCTTCGAGCCAACACACCACCAACGAGGAAGAGGTAGAGGAGGAGGTGGAGGAGGAGGATGAATAGATGGATGGATGGATAGACACATAGGTGGATGGAGAGATGGATAGAGGGAGTGATTCAGCAAGCATGTCACCTCCTCTCTCACACACATTTGCTTAGTTCATTATCATTCACTGGATATGACATGCATGGCTAACCTACTCACGGAGACTGAGAAGAGCCCTGAACTGAATCCTAATGGAGGAGAGGGAGAAAGGATGAAGAGGAGGAGGAGGAGGAGGAGGAGGGTGTATCAGGCGAGCAGGTGTCCCCTCTATTGTTCCCCGTCAATGTGTGTCTATGTGTGTGTGTTGGGGTCCTTTCAGTGTGTGTATGCACGCACGAGTACGAGCATGTGAGCTTTTTCTTGTGCTAAAGTAGCTGAAACAAGCACACATGCGTCTGTTTCAGCTACCAGCTCCACTTCTATTCTGGGAGTAAAAGTGCAGTTGCCAAAATCTTTCAGTTTGAAAAGAAAAATTATGATTCAGCTTTTCCCTGAGAATTTCCCTCTTAGGGAGGGGAGAAAGTGTCTGGAACAGACAGACAGCTCCAATCTATTTTTCATAAATTCAATATGAGTCAGATAGTTTTACAAAGTTGAAACAAGGATTACAATCTTGTCAGATCAGATTGAAACTCTTTGGGAAGAAGCAATTAAAAAGGCATTTTCATAAATACAACTTATCCTGACCACGCCGATTTCATTATTTTAACACAAATTTCTCACGCGTTGTGACAAAAACATAAAGGAGGGTCTGGAAGAGAAGATGTTTGGACCTGGGCTAGGAAAGGAGTGGCCGCATGGGGTAGTGCAACTTCCGCATTCATCACATGGTGCACACACCTTTTTCCCATACACAATCATTGGAAAAGAAGAGGCTATGAAAAGGTGAATAAATGTTTCTGAGCTTGATAACCCTCCCGAAGTGACTCTTTTTTATCAGAATTTGATCCAACAACATTTGGAAAGTTTAGAGTGTGATTCAGTGATTTTATCCCAGCCACCGGGAAGTCAGCTGGCTCGGCCAGAGTAAGTCTCTACTGAGCATGCTCTCAACTGGCTGAAGTGAGCATGCTCTATGGGTACAAAAACGCAGAAGTGTGAGGAAGCCCGCGGAGGCTTTTTCAGCGTATTCGCCCAGTGAGCAACTCATAGGAACGAATGGGGAGCCACCTTTGAACATGGTACCCAGTTCTCCTTAATACATTCATGGTCTGGACACACCAAGGGTTTCATAATGAATATGTGCTGCATCATACAAAGTGACACTATGAAAGGTCAGAAAAAGCCAAGGTGAAACAACACACCACAAGACTGTGGCTGGTATGGCGAGCTTTGAGGTCTGTAGCTATTGTACAACGTGTTGAGCAACTGAATCATGTGACTTTACTCCACTGGTCCATCAAGACTACATACCTTGCCAACAAGCACCAATTAATCAAGTTTGAAACATTTGGTTGAGATTGAAAGTTCATTCTTGATTTTGGAAATGTAGTTGACTAAACAATCTCACCACAGATACTACAAGGTCTATGTAGTAGCTGTTCTGGAGTAATCTCCTTTCAAATAATTCGATATTTTGGGAAATACACACTTTTACTGTCGATGACACTCCCATGTCTGTATGCCAAATATGAAGCTAGAGCGAGGAGCTGATTAGCCTGGCTTAGCACACAACAACTGATACAAAATGTACTGTGAAAGGACATTTTATTGGTTTTACATTGATTCCATTATTGTTGTACTGTTGAAATTGTAAAGTCTAGTTTAATGCAAACTAAGTTTGTAATCTTTGCAGATATTAATTGTTTTAATAATATGGGGTTTAGTTTTAGTGTTGTTCATACTCAAAGCGCTGTAACAATTATGTTTGCCCACACAGAGATCATTGAAGCCTCATCTAATCTAAACACATGTAATCAAGGAAATGAAAATGTGTCCATTATAAAGCATTTCATGTCTCCAAGTCCTCAATCTAATGAGCCATTAAGGTCAAGTTTCAGTTTTTAAGTTCTTGAGTCTGAGTCATTGAAGCTTAAATAGATCCACACTCGTCTGTCAACATGGTTTACATTTACATACACTTTATTTTTCAAGTGAAGCCAACAAATCATTGTGGAGCCATCTACATGTATCACTCAACTAGCAGCAGCATACAATATACACCTCCAAGATACGATATGTTACATCATATGAGTTGTTTTCATAGTTCAGGTGTTGTCCAGTATTATTGACTAACCAGATGATGAGGTTCAACATTACAGAAATGCTAAAAAGATGTGGATCCCATATCTAAGGAGACTGCGCTCAGGGTCCAGTCCAAAACATTATTAACATTCAAGTCACAAATCATCAGAACTCAAGACAAAACAGGCTTTGTTGTTATAAAATGTATTATTAGAATTTCTATAAGATGTGCAGGGTACATGAAAGGCTTTATGTGAGGTCATGTGAGGTGCGTGCCTCAGCCAACTGAACACACAAAAAATGCACTTTATGTTTGTGATAAGAGGTGCAATTTCATAAAACAAGTACCAAAACTGCACTGCACCATCTGCATAAATACAACCACAGCTGCGCTATTCCAAGCAACTCAGTACAAGCAGGATTGTTTGGAACCACAAAATTACCAAACGCAAAAGTTTCAACCATAGACTATTTAAAGATGGACGACGCGTCTCCACTTCCTCCCATTGTAAAAAATGAAGCCAAAATACCCCAGTTACAGGAGCTGACATCTTGCGCTGGTGACGTCATTTGGAGCCAGAGTCTCCCCAGTAGTGATCCCAAACGCGAGTACACTCACAGTTGTCAATCATGATGTGACACCCCGTTTTTATAGCATCAAATTACTAATAACTAATTAAAAACAAACTTATCAGAAAAGCGAACACTTGAACAAACATCAGCGTGATAAGAACTACCTAAAATGACAGAAACCATCTTTGGGAAAAATGTATTTGACGTGTACTTTGACTTTTCAGTTTGGCCCATGTCCCATCCGCTAACATGGAGGAGGCAAGGTTTATGACCTATACTGCAGCCAGCCACCAGGGGGCGATCCAGATGTTTTGGCTTCACTTTTGGGGAGCTGTCATGTCGTCCATCTTTATATACAGTCTATGGTTTCAACCAACAAAAATGGCAGTGGTTCTAGTGTCAAACCTCTTTCCCAAGTAGAAAAAGCAGCCCGGCATATTAGAAGTGATATAATTGATGTTTGTGGGAGCAGCGGCTGTGTCTAGCATGAATAGAAGAGTTGCGTAGGGAGCAACAGCACTCAATATCTACAGAAACTCAAAGGTCATTAACATACAATCCTAGAAAAACATCTCAGTCCTGTCCACACTGTATGTTTGCCAAGTAATCTCAGGAAAGTGCAGGACACTGCACTGTGCGTGTTCACAAGATTTGCTCATTAGCATAATCTGAGTAGCCAAATTGCTGTACTTGTGGTCAAGTTTCATAAAGAAAAATGTCACTCAATAGTCAAAAGAAGACAGTGCAGGACTTAAAGCCCTGTTTTTGATGTCAATTGTTGTCACATTCTGCCTCTCTATCCCTCCCTCCAGCCACATTTCCACTTCCCCAGGACCCTTCATTGCCATTCTCTACCTGTCCACCAGATGCCCTCAGACTTTCCCACCTGTCCCAATCACCTGACTCCCACATCCACCTGCTCACCTGTTTCCACTTTCCCTCATCAGCCCTGAGAGTATATACCAGCCTATTTCCCCTCATTCCCTTCCAGATTGTCATTCTGGCCTAGTGCTTTTGCTTTCAAGCTGAATCCTGAATCTTGACACCTGAACCCTGAGACTTGTACCTGGATCTGTACTTGCCTGCCTGTCATAAAGTCTGTACCTTGGAATGTCCCAAAGTACAGACTTTATGGTGTGCTACTCATGAAAATATAAGGCCGATCACAGGCCAAGATATTACATACACACCTGGTCTATATGTTCTGAAGGATCCGTTGCCACTTAGCAGCCTCCCTACGTCTCTAGCGGACTGGATTCACACAGCAGTTATGTTGGGAAGGAAAATCATGTTAAAGAGTGCACATGTATCTGTAGGTTCTCTCAGCTTGGAATTATAGCAGCCCTATGCTGCCATTATAATTCCCTTTTTTATTGTTATTTTAATGTAATTATTTATGTTAATATTGATGTACTTTTTTAGACTGTACCAGAGAAGATTATTTTCTTGAAACCATAGTTCATGTTATGTTGCTGCCTCACTCTCCTATGGGGGGATAGGAAATATGAGGTATATATTGTAACAGTCCATGGTGATGACCAAAATGGAGCTGATATTTATTCTGTGATTGTTCCATTTTACTACTACTCTTTTATTTGCCCACCCTCTGCACTTTTACACTTGCTACTGTTCTGATAGCACACTCCCTCTCTGTGAAATCCTGCCCTAAAGTTTCTCCTTCTTCTTTTCTTAATAAGGCTTTGGTGGGTGGTTTTCCTTGTTCTCATTGTGGGTTCAGGGCTGTGGGGTGCCATTTTCATTTACTGTTTCATCATGTAGGCGTTACAAAGCCCCCTGAGATTCTACCAGTTAGTAAGAGCTATACAAATATGCTTCACTTCTTCCCGCACAAACATGAGTAAAGCTTTTAGTTTGTGGCTCCAGACGATGTGGAATGAGTTAAAGGCCCCTAAAAAACCCTTTGAATGTGTTTATGTGTTTAGCAAAAAATGAGATGAGAGAACTAGTAGAAGTACTGAGCTGTAATCTTTGAGCTGCATTTTCATTTTTTATTGTTTTCTTTACTCACCATTTGTCTTCTTCTTCTCTTCTCTGTATTCTGCCGTGTCCAACAGATAACCCCACAGGGGTCATTTAAGTCTCATCTTGTCTGGCTAACTGAATCTGCAGTCCAGTCAAGGAAACAAGTCAGTCACCCACCTTAACTGTTGTCATCTTTCCTCATTTCATGACACCTTAGTGACACCCAGAGTGGCCATCAGCGTCACCTTCACCAACATCTCCCTCTCAGTCACGCTTTCAATTGCAGTCGTCTAAATTTCTGCTGCCGTGTCAGCGCAGAACACCGAGATGAGATTTGTCAAGTGCGAGACCGGGGGAGAACCTGCATCACCATGCAATTCATTTTATAAAGGTCAGATGAAGCTTGGCAAGTCATCTAACCCAGCCGCCCCCGCCCCACCTGCGTGATGGGTAATATTCTTATTAGAGATCATTTTGATTGGCTTCCTCTGCCCTTTTCATT